>PVIH01005587.1:0-51612 GCA_004025045.1 Sigmodon hispidus
CCAGCCATATGTTAATGAGGCATTTGATGGGCACCAATCACGCGCCAGGCTTCCCTATATAAGCAGGCTGAATCTTAGGCTCAAGGTCTTCTTTCCATCACTTCACAACTGAGCTGTACTCCAATAAAGTGTGATCCCAGAAGAATCGTGCGGTGTGGTGACTCGTCGTTCTGCAGGCCAGAAGCGGCTCGCCACAAGTTCCCAAAGGGTAAAGACTGTAAGGTTCCACTCACAAGAGCCCAGTGAGAACAAAGAAAGTGGACTGCTGGTTTCTCGATTCGGGTAGAGGAGCTCATATTTAATGGGTACATAATTTTAGTCTTAGAAGATGAAAGACTTCTGGAGGTAGATGGCAGTGACATTTGCATGATATGTGAACATGCTCGAAGCCTTTCAACTGGACATTTCACAAATAAGAGACTCGTGTTACATGTACTTTACCACAACTAAAGACTAAATTCAGAAAAGAAAGTTTGCAGTTAGGGAATACGAGGTTAATTTATCTGCTGATAATTTACAAATGACTGATGTTTAGATGAACTCTGGCAGAGTCTGTGTTAGCCCTGTGTGGTCTCCAAAGCACTCAAACAGGCTTGGGGAAAAGGTGGTCCATTTACTAAAGCTGACTGGCCTTTCCCATGCCAGGGACTCTGCTTCTTATTTTTAATAATTGTGTACAAAAATAACACTGACTCAGAATTTAGGTTTCCTAACTGTGACTGAGTTCCGAAAACTTAAATGGAGATGGTCAGGAAGGGCGTATAAGATAATGTAACTCTGGTGGTAAAAGGAGTCACCATTTTCTCAGTCTGTGTCTAATTTTGTGCCATTATTAATTTCTGCAGTGATAGGACCAATCCCCAGGAGAAGTGGAAATGGGCTAAGTTGCCCAGTTCAGATAGAAGCAGCACTATATAACAAAAAGGAAGGAGGGAGGGAGAGAGGGAGGGAGGGAGGGAGGAGAGAGGGAGGGAGGGAGGAGAGAGGGAGGGAGGGAGGAGAGAGGGTCTTTTATTTATTTATCTATTTATCTATTTATTAATTTTGGCAGGAGGGAAGAGGGAAGAAGGAGAAACAAAGTGGGAAGGGTCTTTTCTTACAGGAAGATATCAGGATGCTAGGCGGGCCAGGTTATTGCGTATTAGCCAGGACTCCAGGAAGTGGGTCAGAACGCTAACAGAAGATGACATCAAGAACGTAAGAGTAAGAATAATTCCCTGGGGAGGGGGAAAAAAAAAAAAGAATAATTCCCCAATAATAATTTCTTCAGGTACAGAACAGAGATTTCCTGTGATGTGACCTGTCCCCTATTCAGTCTCCAAGTCACCTTTCTGTTCCTCTTACCTGCGTAGGAAGACACGGGAGAAATCTGTAGAGGGTAGAGCTCACTCATGCTGACTGGCTGGTCGTCACTCTCAGTGGTCACTTCCACAACTTGGCAAATGTCCGGTGGATTAGTGACAATCTCTTGATCTTCAATGTTGCTGTCCAGATGAGACTGTCCTACAACTTCAAAGGACAGGAGACTATCATCCTTCAAAGTCTCTAGAAGCCATGATAATAGCACACACAGAAAACCTTCCCCAGCTCAGGCAGGCTGCCATTGAGGGTTCAGATTCCATGCCTCCCCCAGTCAGCTTCCAGAAAGCTGAAAACAAAGGAGTTCTGAGTCAATGTCTCAGAGAAGTAGTCTGCATGGTTTGGCCCAGATGGGCCACATGCATGTCTTCTAATGGTACATCCTGGTGACAATGTTCTAATCCTCCAACTCAGCCTGATCACAGGTAAGACCTCAGCCTGCATCTTGACCAAATAAATCTCAGGCCCATATCCTAACTCTCTAAACCTACCCTAATTCTGCTCTCCACTCTTGCTCTGCAAGAGAAATCTGTGCTTCTTTTCAGGATTCTGTGGTCCAGATAGACAATGCCAAACCCTCACAAGAAGGAAAAGACACAGAACCACCGGCCAAATGGAAAGTTCTTCTTCCCATTCCTTTCCTGATCTGAATGGGATCAACTGTCCAAAATATTACAACAATGAAATGGTTCTCTGATCCTAACAATAGCATGAACTGCCCTAACACTGATAAAACAAATCTAAATATTCTGAAACTCCTTCCATATATTTTAAATTAAAATCTTTATTTCGGTGAAGAGGACAAGTGACCGTGGGGTATCTGGAGTGATTCATCGACAACACAACCCCTACACTAAGCCTGGGGGAACACAGAAGAGCCGGCAGAAAGACTGCAAGAGGCAGAGGAGCCGGAGTAGACTGTGGGAAAGCTTCTACATCAGACAGGGAAGTTGTACCAAGGAAATCTCAACCATATAGCTGTCAAACAAGAACTGAGCATGACAATACCAGCTAACATGGGGACAGCTCATGCGGCCCCACCTCTAGGAAATCAATGACTACTGAGAGATGGAGAATCAGTCTTCTCCAGGTGATCTGGTCATACCTAAATCATATACATATGAGCAACAATAAATAGAATCATCGGATTATATTCTATGTATACATAATTAAAGAATAAGTGGTCAAAACCCTAAAAATAAATTTTTTAGCTGGGACCAACAGTAAAACATCCATTGAGGTTGACTTTTTGTTTTTTACTTAGCATAATTCCTCAGCAAAGCACCAAGTGATGCACTTTCATAGCTGTCTCTCTATTGCTGATGTACATATTCTGCTGTTTAAATATTAGCACCTGTTAGCGAACCTATCTCATCTGTTTATCTATTCACCCACTGAAGGATGCTCGGGTTGGTACCAGTCTTTGTCTAGTTCAGACAAAATTGCTGCGAACATTTGTATTCAGTTTTCCACAAACATGTTTCTATTTCTCTGGGATAAACATCCAAGAGTGTAATTGCTAGCTCATATGGAAATTCCACGTTTAGCTTCACAAAAACCAGCCAAACTGTTTCCTGGGGTGGGTGCATATTTTACATTCTCATCAGCAGTATCAGAGCGATCTTATTTCTTTCTCTTCATGCTGGCCAGGATTTGGTGTTGTTACCATTTTTATTTTGACTGATCTTCTGGGTTAAATAATGATAGTCCACTATGTTTTTAATTTGAATGTCTCTGATGCTATGTTCTAACTTTAAACAGAATTGGCTGGATACTGCTGTCAGCAGCTAATTGCATTAAATGTCCCCGAACACTGGCTCCAATTAATAGAATGGAAGAAAGTCATGTGCTAACACATTTTTCTAAGGTCTTCAAAGCCCGAGGTTGCCATAATCAACATTTTCCTTATGCACATGGAGGTTATTTTAACATTTCAATCATCACAACGAAGTCTCACTATCCTGATACAGATGAAGGAAATGGGTCACATGACTTATCCACAAGCCCACAGTGTGTTTCTGCACACTGCTCCATCCCGTTTCCCATCTTTCTACAAAGGCAAAATACTTAGGTTTTGCCAGAAGAGGCCACATTCCAATCTCTCTAAAAGTTATCTAAGGTCAACAGCTCTGGTTTCAGCCACTCACAGTATCTCTTTGGCTGACAAATTATTTATAAGTTTGAACACACTTTTCAAGATTTATTTTATTACTAAGTGTGTATGTGAGTAGTATTACTAAGTGTGTAGAGACCAGAGGCTTCGGATTCCCTTGGAGCTTGAGTTACAACACTTGTGAGCTGTACAACACGAGTCCTGGGAAATGAGCTCAGATCCTCTGCAAGAGTGGGACAAATTTTTAACCACTGAGCCATCTCTCCAGCCCCAGGATTAAAAACAAAAAACAAAAAACATTTACATCTTCTGGGCATGGTGGCGCATCCCTTTAGTCCCAGCACTTGAAGGGCAGGTACGGGAAGAACTCTTGAATTCCAGGCCAGTCAGTGATACACAGTGAGACCCTGTCACAGACACATGTGTGAGCATTTGTGCATGCATGTGTGGGCCTGTGTGTGTGCATGCTCGAACAAGTATTTGGCATATGTGAGAGTGCCTGTGGAAGCCAGAAATAAAGCATCAAGTATCCTGGAGCTCAGTGAGCCTCCCAGAGTGGGCGCTGACAATTTATTATTTTTTATGTGTGTTGGTGTTTTGCCTGCATGTATGTCTGAGGCTGTCTGATCTTGGAGTTACAGACAATTGTAAGATGCTTTGTGGGTGCTGGGAATTGAACCTGGGTCCTCTGAAAGAGCAGTCATTATCCTTAGCCACTGAGTCATCTCTCCAGCTCTCAGCATTAATATAATTTATTTATTTTTATTTTTGGGTGCTGAGAATTGAACTGAGGTCCTCTGGAAGAACATTCCTCCAGCCCTAGGCTGCTTTTTTTTCTTTTTTTAAGCAAATGTCTCTTTTAATTGCTTTAGGAGCATAGTGAGGGTATTATCTGGTTTCTACTCAGGGAAAGTAGAGGTGAGAATTCATAGCAGCTTTCAGAAAGGGAGTTTAGAAAAGGGACCACGGTGTGATTAAAGGAAAAAAGCACTCAAAGCTATGGAGCACAGAATGGGAGAGAATCTGGATACTATTTGGATTTTCCTGGCAGCAAAAAGATTAAAGAGAAGAAAGACAGGCCACGTATGGAGGTGAAGACCTAAAGTCTTCCTTTGGAGCATCCCATTTTGAGTGGGAGGACATCAGCTGTGCAGTTCCCTAGATGCTGGATGCTGACAGTGCATTCTCTACCTCTTCTCCCAAGCAAAGAAAACGAAAAGGAAGCAGAAAAAAATGGCAGGAAGACAAAGTCTTACCCTATTCAAAGTGCTACAAAGTAGTTGGGTGATGATAAAAACCAAGTGTGTGTGTGTGTGTGTGTGTATATGTGTGCGTATGTATGTATGTGTATATGTGTATATGTGTATGTGTGTGCATGTGGGTGGGTGTGGGTGTGGGTGTGTATTTGTGTGTGTGTGCATGTGGGTGGGTGTGGGTGTGGGTGTGTATTTGTGTGTGTGCATGTGTGTGTAAGGGGCAATGGGAACAGGGTCTTACAATAACTTTTACTTCAGTCAAAGCTTCTTTAACCTCAATGCTCCAAAGCTCCTTTCTCTCTGCACTGTCCTCCCTAACAGAGGCAGGATGCTGGGCAGCAAACAATGGCGCAGCTCAGGTGGCTTGAGCATCTGTCCCTTTGTTCTGCCCAGGAGTTCTTTCTCTCTGTCCTTCTCCTCACAATGCCCAGCTTAGTTATTCAACCAGCCCAGACTGGTAGAGCACCTGCTTGGCACAGAAGCTGCTGTCTGGTACTGACAGGGGCAGAGAGGATGCCATGGAGACGAGGTGTAGGTTTGTAAGATGTCTGGAGGGCAACAGGCCAGCATATAGCTATCTATGAAAGAAAAGGAAGGTGCAAAGAGACTCAAAGGGAAAATGCAAGGGATGGAATCCAGAGGGAGATCAAAGTTAAGGAAGTAAAGGTTTAGGTTTGTTTGTTTCCCAAGCTGCAAAGTCAAAGGCTTCATTCACTAAGGCAGGACTAGAGGAGACGAGCTGAGCTAGGGGTGCGGCCCAGATGGCCTTGTTTCCCACAGCCCTTCCTGAGTCTCATCCACAGATTCACTTGACCTTCCCCTAAGCACCTCTCCTACCCTGTAATCGAAGCTCAGCCCAAACTACATGACCTTGCAGCACATCTGGATTTTCCACCTCTGTTGCCAGTTAACCCTGCACAGTATCTTGTGGGAGCTGAGACCCACCACCATCAGCACGTTCTGTATTCCATCATGGTCCAGGCTCATGGCTGGCAACAGTGAAGAGCTCAACAGACTTCCGGAACAAGTAATAAGGGAAGGGATTCAGGCTCAGCGACTAAAGCCAGAGTCTGTGAGGAGTTCATATCAGCTCACAAAGATGGAACATGACAATTAATGCTTTCTAGCAAATGTCAGGGGCTCAGGAAGTGAGTCTTTGTAAACTCGCTAAAGTGAAAAAGCCGTAACAGACAAGATTGTTATGAGAAGTTAGGGGTACGAAGGTTTTGGGTTGATGAAAATATTCTAGCTTGAATATGGTGCTAGGTACACAACTGAACACATCATCTAAACCTGGAGAATTGCCAGGGTTAGGGATATAATTCAGAGATAGAACGTTGAGTTATACATCTAAAAGGATTTAACTTCGCCCCCTATTTCATTTAATATACATGATGAGAGAAAGTGCAGACATGTAGCTCCATTTAAATTACTAGTGGATCCTGAACACTGGCTACTAGGACAGAGAGATAAGTTTTTGTTTTCTGGGAGAAGAACTAGATACCCAGTCTACACTATTACTTTATCATCTCTAATGCCTTCATAAGGCTATGCTATTTTGAGAAGGTGGCTGATTTCTCCATCCACATACTGGTAAGAGCCCTTTGGAGAAGTCCAAACTCTCAAGTGCAATCTCTCCATAGAAACAAGAAAACCCCAAAGTCTAAGAGGTTCTGTGTCTGTGTGTAGACATTGTCACTCATGCTTCTTTCTACAGCACACCTTTAGGTGCTAGGTAATGAGTAACCTGACTGAAAAATAACAATAAAATCCAACTGTCTGAGCACGCCCTCTGAAAGCCTCCCAACCCTCCAAGGGAAGTGCACTGCAAACATGACCCCCATTTTAGATAGAATCTTTTTTTTGAAAAATCAAGCAAAGGTCAGCCAACTAGTACTTGACAGATCCAAGGAGTCAAGGTCAGCTGTCCTTTGACGCCAAATTTCAACTCCTCTATGACATGGTCTCCCTAAATAAAGGCAGCCCATACAGTTCAAACAGTGAATCTTACTTCCTAAGCTTCTTTCAAGTAAAACCTTTCAAATCTCACCTTAATGAATCGTTAGGCTTATAACCAAAATGATTTTTCCCCACCAGCTTCCTGTTTGGCACTAGAAATTATCTACTGAGTCAGCGAGCAAGAAATCCACCAAGCTCACCCAACTTAGTAAGGCCAGGCTCTTATGCAAAGTCACCGCCGGGAATGTAACTTTATCTGAATCTAATTTCTGAGAATCACAACAATATTATTCATTGCTGCTTACAATGGACCGGTTTGTTGGCTTAAAAGGTCAATCTTTACTTTATTAACAATTGTTGAGTTGATGCAAGGCCCCACCTGAGAAAGCAGCTTGCTTTCTGGCTTCAGGGAAAGTGCTTTAGGGCAGGGACTGTTGGAAACAGAAAAGCCCTTGAAGAGGACTGGGCCTATCATTTTACAACTTAAAAAGCTGAAATGCTGAAGTGAGGTAAATTGCCAGGGTTACCAGGTAGCTACAAGAGCAATCAATAAACTTACTGGCTAAGTGTATAAACCAGATGATGGGCATCTCACTATTAGGAGGAATGTACTTTTAGACAATCTGAGGACTGAAATGGCTAATGCTGGCTGTGTTGACACAGCATCCAGGGAGACATGTTTTTGACTCACACAAACGTTAAATTTGATTTTGGAAATACAATCATCCTGATTTCCTTCTAAACAGAGGATGATCAACTACACATTTTATTTGATCCTTGCAACTCCACACAATGTATAGGATAAGTATTATCATTTTATACAATTTTGTATCTTTCCATTTTATAGATAATAAGGTATGTCCTTATTATATGTTTCCAATTCACATATATACAGAGTCTTTGATTTTAAGAGGTATGAATCAAAAAATATAAATGTAGGTCTAGAATCCAAGGCCATAAGCAGCTAATCCAGTGCAAATATGGTGACCATTTGCTTTTATAAAATAATAGCCAAAACTAGGTCGGGAGAAAAGGAGTCAGAATAGGGTTAGGAATGGAAGGCCAGGGTTGAGTCCTAGCATGGCTCAGCTTTCTGGGCTAGGCTATTCCTACCTCAGCTAGATGAGGCAGGTGTAGGAAGAAGGAATAGCGTAGCTGCCGCAAGAGGGGACTTTTCAACCTGAGAGCACACAGTGGTGTCACACACTACCGCACAAAGCAGGGCACACAAGGTTTCCCAGAAAAAATCAGTAGAGTTAACCATCATCTCAGAGGTCAGTGATCTGAACACCGTGTGCCAGGCCAGCAGCTTCCTTTGGCTTGCTTGGTCCTAAGGTCTCCCATCCACCTCCTTTTCAACAGCCTGCTACAGACAGATCATCCAGGCTAATTCAAGTTCAAACAGCCCGAACGTGACAGGCAGGGACAGGCGATGTTACCCATGAAGAAGACTCTGGTGTGTTTTGTGTTGTGGACAATGGTAGCAAGGTAATAAAGGCATTTTCAAAAAAAAAAAAAAAATCACTGTGTCACTGAGGAGTGAGCAGGAAGAGAGGGGAGTGGAAGCAGAGCCCAGATGAGAAGCAAAGGGTGCTTAGAGCGGAGTCAGAACTAGAAGGGGATGGAGTAGGGACGTGAGCAGCAGGGCAGGGGGACCTTAGAGTTCATCAGCAGCAGGTGGAGGAGGCTAGGAATAGGGGAGGGAAAAAAACCTCATGGAACTATAACAGCCTTCCTAACACCTAAAGAAACTCTATAAGGCTAGAAAGAAGACAACAGGCGAACACCTCCACCTATGGCTCCTGATTAAGCACATGGTGACTGTCCTTCCTGTGTGACCAGCTCTGGGGGTCGTAAGCTGTCAGAGGGAAAAAAACCCCCAGCAGAGTACCTGTTCTGTGCTGATGCCTGGATTTTGATGCTCTGCTAAAATAAAAAATAAAACAACAACAACAACACTAGCAACAACAACCAAAACCTATTTTATTCTAGGATTGTGTAGCTCAGTGCTTGGTCTAACATACACAACGTCCTGGATTGGCTCCCCAGAAACTCAGAAATACAAGAAAAAGGTAAGAAAATCAGGCTCCTAAGACTTGGGTTTTGCTTTACAAAAAGCTAATCAAATTGGAAGAAACTGTCAGAAAAGACAGTCCTCCAAGGTACGTTGTGAGTGGCTAAAAGTAAGACAAAATACATCACTATCCTGTGTCTAGTCACTTTGGGTTGCTTTATGCCCATAGAATATTGAATAATGTCTCTTGTTTTTGATCTCTGCCTTAGCCAAGGGTGGGGCTCCCTTTTATCACAATGGGGCTATAAAGCATGGCCTTATTGAATCAGGCAGAGTAAGGCACCTGCAGGCATCTTGGGCTGGGCTGCAGATCCTTCCCATACAGCTCAGCAATAGCTCTGCTGCTAGGGCAGGAGGCCAGTGGACCTTATTAACAATTCAACACGCTGCCAAACACAGTACCAAATTCAGTGCTTAAGGGGGAAAAGTCTCCCTTTCCTTAGAGGGGAAACAGGGACAGATGTTCTTAATGCTAAACCTGACTTAAACCACTCAGAGGGAAGGAACCTTCAAAAATACAATCCAGTAAAGGGATATGGCTCTCTTTCTGGACTGCGAGAAGATGCTGCCCGCTGTTAATGAAGGTGGCAGAAGCAGAGCACAGTCCCTCCCTCCCCTACTCTGTGTGTGTGTGTGTGTGTGTATCTGCCTGCTTGCCTGTTTGTGTGTATAGGTGTGAATATGAAGTTACCCACAGACACCAGGGGATGATCTCCAATCCTCTGAAATTTGTTACAAGCAATTGTGAGTTACCCAACATGGGTACTGAGAATCAAACTCTAAACTGTAGGGGTGCGTGTGTGCGTGTGTGCGTGTGTGCGTGTGTGTGTGTGTGTGTGTGTGTGTGTGTGTGTGTGTGTGTTTGACTGCTGTTACTTGTGGAAAAAATGAGTCAAACACTTAGACACTAACCAAGAGTTCATTTGTCAAGGCAACGGTATATTTCAGATTGTACAGTTTTCGCTTATGAGACTTGCCAACTTTGACTAGAATAAAAATATACTGGTGGCTAATTTCCATGGAATTCAGTGATTTTTAGTCCAGCTCCCTGACTTAAGAGCCTCCAGACCCATGTGAAATGTTATCATACTAAAGACCCATTTCAGTTCCCAGTTTTCATACATTCATCAAACACAGGAAGCAAACACCCTGTAACTTTTATGTTGTGGCTCAAATACAAAACTGAAATGCAAGCCAGGTTTTGAAGCAAGCCAGGAGAATGTGAAAAATGCTGTTATTTGTGAATGAAGCGATTTTCAAGGTGAAGAGAGGGAGAGAGTAGCTCAGAAGCCATTGTAGCCATAGATCCAGATCCCTGTTTCTAAGCTCCAGCCATAAGCCTCCAAGACCAAGGTGGGAATGCATGGAAGGCAGTAGGCAAAAGCTCCTTGAGGTTTATAGTCTAAGATAATGCATGTCGAACACCAGCACCAATTACCCATCTATTGAGATATGTGGCGGCTTTACTTCATTTCAATGTGCTTTATTTTGTAAGAGCAACCAGCTGATCAGAAAGATATCTTCAGACTTATTTTGCTGTTGTTCAAGATTAATGTACTATTAAGTCTATTAAATATTAACTTTCTGGTCACTATTAAGACCAGGAAGGAAATCGTTACTCCAGTGGGTAATGGCTGCAGGAACTCTAACCAAAATCTTTGTCCCAGAAGAGAATAAAGACTCAATCTTACACCAGCACCAGGTAGAAGCAGCCATGCAAAGGGTAAAAGATCAGAAACCCTACACACACTGTGGGGATATGTTATATATTTAATAAAACCAGTCTGGAATATCAAGAGATCTAGCCACAGTCAATCCAGAAAGATCAGAGAGTGGTTAACTCACACCTTTAATCCCAGCACAGGTAAGATGGAGTGGTGACCTATGTCCCCCTCACCCCCAACACCGCAGACCAGGAGTGGTGACCTACACTTTTAATTCCAGCAAATCTGAGTTTGAGGGCAGTTTGGTTTACAGAACGAGTTCCAGGCTCCCAGGCAGGCAGTGGTGGTGACCCATGCCTTTAATCCCATAACTCCAGAGACAGAGATCTTTCTGTGTTTCTGTGAGTTCAAGGCTAACTACCAAATAGTAGTAGCCCATGCCTTTCATTTTAACCTGGATGTGATACAACTGGGTGAAGAAGGTATTTAAGGCAGGCTGAGGAAGACAGATGAGGCATTAGAAGCGACAAAGATTGAGGCTGAGGAAGCAGGAAGATAGCTGGGTGAGACTTGACTGTGGTGTTTCTCTTTGATATTTTAGCCTTTCCCCAATATCTGGCTCTGATTTTCTTTTAATAGAATCAGAATCAGTGCAACAACATACCACAGACTCCACCAAACTAGAGGACACATGGCCAAGAAGTAACTCAGGCTCAGAAAAACAGTATTGCTCGGACCCAGCACGTGAAATGCAAAAAAGTTAATCTCCTTAGAAAAGAAGAAAGGTAATTCCTGGAGGTTAGTAGTGAGGAAAGGGTCAGGGATGCTGCCGATTCAAGGACACAGAGCATATTTAGAGTTCAGGAGTGACTTTTAGAGGGCTGTAGCATTGCATGGTGTCAGTAATACTGTACTGTGTGCTTCCAAATGGCTGGAAGAATTGATATTAAAAAAAAAATCCTAATATTACAAAAAAATGTTGCTTTCATTACTGTGATGAATTAATGGTCCTATACATCGATCACAGCATCATATTGCATCCCATATATATTCATAATTATTACTTGTCAATTAAAAGTGAATAAATAGCATTAATAACAATCGTGGAAAATCATGTTACAACCCTAGCTTCAGTTTGGCAGATCATTTGGGGCTGACTTCACCTAATAAATGAGGAGAAACTCCAGAGCCATACAACACATTCAAAATGAGCTGAGTCTTAAGAAATTGTGTCTGGAGTTGGTGGTGGTGGATGTTTTTTAAGGGCCCCAGAAGTCATTCACACATTCTCCAGGCAGGCCTGCTAACAAAGCTAAGTGGTACCCTACAGGCAAAGAGATAGGAAAGGGAGATCTTTTCATAGGGGCAGGAAGCAGGAAAGGAAGGAAGCCTCCGAACTAGGGATGAATCTCCAAAATCAATTGGAATGATGGATGCTGACAGCCCCTGGCTGTAGCCTCCTGTTAGTCGGTGTCCAGCTAAGAATTCAGACCTGTTATACCTTTGTTAGTTCTTTCCAGTTCTTAATAACATCAGAAGCAAAATTTTATGGACCACAAGGTATTCCCGGATCATGAAGCTTCAACTCTGGATTCTGAATGCAGATTCAAGACAATTTCACTGCCAGGGTTCTAGTTTTACAAGGCGTCTCCAGAGTCCATTCATCACAGAGACTCAGCAGGATGTTACTATGATGTAATTCATGACTTGTCACCTACTTGTCTGAAACCCTGAAGGAGAAGTGTTTGCTTTGGGCACTTTACTGTCCATATTATGCTTCAAAGAAAAAAAAATTGGTATTTAAAATTTATGTGTGTGTGTGTGCATATTCCGCCCCCCAACTCTGTCTGTGCACATGGATGCATATTTGCAAGTTTCCACAGAGGCCAGAAGAGAATGTCAGGTTTCCTGGAGCTGGAGTGACAGGCAGTTGTAAGCTACCCAACACCCCAGCACTGGTGCTAGGAACCAAATTCTTATCTCCTGGAAAAGCAGCACGCACTCTTAACTGCTGAGACAACTTTCCAGCCCCCAATCCCAATTTTAAACAGCCCCCAATTTGTATAAAAATCAACTTCCTTATCATGACGTACAAAGTGCTTATGACATTTCCTGCCTACTTGTATTAGTCAAGGTTCTCTAGAGAAACAGAACTGATAGAATGAATAAATATATGTATATATATTCATATACATACTCTAATATATCTAACATATATATTAGATTCATAGGCTATGGTCTAGCTATTCCAACAATGACTGTCTGCTAACAGAAAGTCCAAGATTCCAACAGTTATTCAGTCCACAAGGCTGGATGTCTCAGCTGATTATCAGTATATACCATGAAGGAATGGCCTTGCCAGAAAGATATAAGGCAAGCAGGAAGAGAGCAACAATCTTCGCCCTTCCATGTCCCTTTTATAGGCCGCTAGTGGAGGGTGTGGCTCAGATTAAAGGTGGATCTTCCGGCCTTAAAAGATCTAGATTAAAGTGGATCGTGCCACCTCAAGAAATCTAGGTTAAAAGTGGGTCTTCCCACTTCAAATAATTTAATTGAGGGGGGAAACACAAGCAGGAAGTGTCATCTTTTCATTCTACTGAAAAAATAAAAGCCACTCAAAGCAGGGAGTTACAAGCTCTGTTAAACACCAGTTTCCCTGGGACACTGTGAGAATGTTGATGTCTGAAATCATTTTGTGCCTCTGAGAATCAGCTCTCATGAAAAGTCAGTCACGTGACAAACAAGATTAGCCATCACAAGTCCACCCCTTGTGAACTTGACACTCAATTATATCTCCTTATGCCATGCTTAATTTCCAGATGAAAACAATAACCAGGTCATAATTATGCCTAACACTATATGACTATCACACATACAATCACAAATACATCATATATTTAACCAGGTCATAATTATCTTTACATGATATAACTATCCATTATATTACTGCAAACACAGGTTCTGAAAAGGCTTGGCAGGGGGAAGAATATGATCAAAATATAATTAAATTTAAAAACTGTTTAAAAGAATAAAAAGAAATTTGATTAAGAAGAAAGAAAATTTTGTAGTAATATGTTGTTTTAGAAATAAAATGTTAAGTACTACTGAAAGTGAGTATATACTAAAATTTATTAAAGAATTTTCTAAAATCTTTTTAAATAGGTGGCAATATGCCTTGATGGACATGCTTTTGGTATTTCAAAACTTGAATATTATAGCCACTTTCTTAATTGCTGTTGAATTAGGTAATAAAGAAAGAAAGAAAAACCTTAATGTCTGTATAAACACATTCTTAACAAAATATAACAGAAATATTGATGTCAATTGTAATTCTTGTTTCTGCAACTGGTCACATGGCCTTAGATGGTATATATAACTACTTTCCACTACTATCCATTCTGTGTTTTTTCCATCCTTGGCAAGCATGTCAGCAAGTCTTGGCTTTCTTCCTGGAAGAGTGACCCATACCTTCATTCCTGAAGGGTCTGTGCTCTTTTCATCCTGTTTGAATTAGGTTGTTATAGTTTCCCAGAGACTTGAATCACAGGACACAGTAGCACCAGCAGATGCCCTAAAGGACTTCCTAAACCCCAGTCACTATTTCTACTGCCAATTTTCCAGACATGTCTTTCTTAGCTCTACTGTGGAGAAGCAGTCTAACCCCTTGATAATGTGGACCAGTCGCCCTCCGAACACTGTCATCCCTCTCTCAGCTTTGGTTTAAGGGCATCAGAAGGTCTAAGTAGGGAAGAATGTGTGTTGACTCTCCAGGCAGGAGCACTTTCCTCTCTGCAACCCAAACTTCCAGGCCAGCAGAATTTAAGGTCACGGGAACAGGAATAAAAAATTTTCCTAGTGGGTCACTAGAGGTGATATTGATTACATATTCCCTTTTCCACCCCTAATTCCTGTGAATCCTGACTGGGGGAGAAACCAACATACACTGAATGTTGATTCAAAGCATATACTGCCTTCTGGAGAACCCTACCCTAGCGATCCATGCTGCTGCCACCTAATTAGTGCTGTCATTGTGTCTCTGAAGAGGCCACACCATCTTTCTGTCAAGGGAGCTGCTTCAGAATGGTGAGAAACTAAAGTCCAGTGGATTCCACAATCGTGGGCCCACCATCACGCTTCTCTGGCTGTGAAGTGAGTTCCTTGGTCAGCAGCAATATAGTGTGGGATTCCAGGACAGTGTATAAGGCATTCTGCAAGTCCACAGATGGTAGTTTCAGCAGAAGCATTATGTGCAGGAAAGGCAAATCTATAACCAGAAAAAGTGTCTGCTCCAGTAAGGATGTGCTGTCTTTTCCATGGAGAAAGTGGTCCAGTGTAGTCAACCTGCCCCCAGGTCATTGGCTTGTCACCCCAGGGAATAATGCCATCTGGGGCTGCTCAATATTTGTCCCTGACTTTGGCAGATCTGGCCCTCAGCAGCAGCCATGGCTAGGTCCATGCTGTCCAGCCCATGCACAATACCCATCTGCCACCATGGCCACTTTGTTTATGGGCTATGACAGGGATGGCTTGGAAAAAGGGCTGACTGTACACAGAATGGGTCATCTCATATACTTGATTACTGAAATCCTCTTGAAGTGACTTTTTGATGATCATTTACATGGGGCACAGTATCTTCCCATCCTTAGTCCATCTGGAGAGACCTATCCATATACTTCCCAAAGTTCTGCCCACTGTGAAGATTTCCCTTTACCAGTGTCTCTCAAGGTTGTCCCAGAAAGGAGCTGTAATACTGCCATGGTCCATTTCTGAGTGATGTCTGTGTAAAGAGCAGAACCATCAGTAATCCAGGCCATGCTCTTCTCCCCCATTCAAATGATCACACACATATCCTATGAAGCTACAGGTGCATTCTTGGGAGAGGCAGTCAGCATTGTGACAGGAATAGGAACCATAGGCATTTAAGCAACTTCTTAATGAAACTTGTTTGTGTCCTCAGGACCTGCTTGGGCAGATTACATATACACCACTTCATTTGATAATGCACTTCAGGAGTTGGTGGGTAGACAACGACCAGGACATGATGGACAACTTGGGTTTCACAGTGACATTGTAGTCCTTTGTCCAACATTCAGTTCCACTACAGCCCAACAACAGGCTAAGAGCTGTCTCTCAGAGCTTCTAAAGCTCTCTAAGAGCTTTCTCTCTCTCTCTCTCTCTCTCTCTCTCTCTCTCTCTCTCTCTCTCTCTCTCTCTCTCTCTCTCTCTGTGTGTGTGTGTGTGTGTGTCTGTGTGTGTGTCTGTGTGTGTGTATGTGTGTGTGTGTGTGTAAAGTCACAGCAGTTTCTGGAGAATAACCTCTAACTCTGTAGTTACTAAATTTAAACAATTCTTTTTCTTAATTTATCTATTTATAAAAGAAGCACTAACTATAGCCTTAACATTGAACACCTCTGTGCTCAAATAAGTTGCTGACTGTTAAGTTAGATGTCACACTAAAGCTATCTCTTTTATATCAATCCAGTTGTCTGCAGATGATCCTAGAGTCCTTCTCTAAAGGCTCTAAACAGCATCCCTACTTATCATTGACCCCTCAAATAGCATCAGGCCTGCAGTATCACATGATTTAAGTTGTAAAGCAGTCCACATAGCAGCCTGGACCTGTTGAAGAGCGGAACCTGGAACAGGAGCAGCTTTCTAGCCACATTATATAAAGGCTGGAGTAACACACCCCCATGAGGAACCAGCTGTCATCGGAAACCAAGTAGGTGGTAAGAGGGGCCAAATGCATAACTTATTCTTCATCTAAGAAGGAATATCTTTGCATGTTCCACACCACTGATAGAAGGTAGAAGGCCCTTGAATATTTGGTTGGATTTATTTTTAATCTCTGATGTGTATGTGTCATTAACATGTACAAAGTGGTTGCTACCTCTTGCTTACTAGGTACAATTAGCATAATTGTGAACCAAGCTGATAATTTTTGGAAAAGGCAGATGATCCAGATCTTTTTGAACAAATTTATGACACAGGGCAGAAGACTTAATATATCCTCATGGTAAAACTGGAAAGGTACACTGCAGGCCTTGCCAACTGAAAGCCCATTGCTTCAGGTAGTCCTTATGGACAGGTACTGCAAAAACATGCCTTTGCTAGATCAATAGCTGCATCCCACATACCAGGAGATGTGCTAATCTGCTTAAGTAAAGACACCACATCTAGTACAGCAACTGTAATTGGAGTTACTACTTGATCAAGTTTTTGATAGTCAACTGTCATTCTCTATGACCCACGTGCCTTCTGCACTGGCCAGACCGGAGAGTAAAAGAGAGATGTGGGGGGAACTCGCACCCCTGCATCTTGCAAGTCCTTGATGGTGGCACTAATTTCTTCAGTTCCTCCTGAAGTGCAATATTATCTTTGACTCATTATTTTCCCTGGCAGAGGCAACTCCAATGGCCCCCATTTGGCCTTTCCAACCATAATGACCCCCACTCACAGGTCAGAGAACCGATGTGAGAATTCTGCCAACTTATAAATATATCTATCCCAATTATACACTCTGAAACCAGGGAACTGACTACAGGAAAAATTGGGGGTGGGGTCCCCTGTGCCAACTGTGAGTTGTATTTGGGCCAAAACTTCACTATTCACCTGACCTCCATGAACCCCTACCTTGACTAGAGGGCCACAGCATTTGTTGCGATCTCTCAGAATCACTGCCAATCAGAGCTAGTAACCAATAGACCCTGGAAAGTCTGATTGTTTCTCCTCCCAGTGTATAGTCACCCCTGTAAAAGGCTGTTGGTTCCTCTGGCCAAGAACTAGAGAAAAGCTAACAGTAAAACTTTCACATATTTTGCCAAGATCTTTTCTCAGGGAACCTGACTGTCCCTTCATTCAAGGGTTTGAGATCTGCAAACTGGCTCAAGTCTGGCAATTGGTTCATAAACTGAGATTCTCTTTTGTCATGATCCAACACAACCTTTCTTTCATTTGTTTGAGAATTTTTCCACTTATATAGCTCAAACAGAAGTGCACTAGGCTTTTTATCTAGATCATAACTGGAAACACCATATCGATTAGCCAGTACCAAAGGTCCATAAAAGTCATGCCACCATAAAAAATCATTTTACCTGTGTTGTCCATTATGGGTTAGGCCATCATGAACATTGTTTGTCTATGCTGTTCATTATGATAACTACAATCACCTTGCCTTTAGGCCATTCAGTGTTGCCACATGGCCCTTGCTACTTCAGGCCCCTATTAAACGCACTGCATTTAATTCATCCAATTGAGCAGGAGCATCTCCAGTCCTAAGGTCTGGAACAAGAGAAAGGGCAACAAGGCTCTTCAAATGTGCTAGTGCCCACATGCTCATTATTTTGCATCTTATAGGACTAGTGAAGGGCATGTCTTCTGGGTCTTCCCATTGTGGAGGATTAGGTTTTACATAGCATACTCACTCTATTGCTGTCTTTTCCCCATCCTTAAAAATCCCAAAGGATATCAGGTATTTCTAACCCCTTTTAAGTCAGCCATCTTTTGAAAAATGCTTCAGCCAACTATCCAAACCTTCGGCACCATTTTTAACTGAGCAAACTTTCACACTAAAAATAAAATTTCCACTCTGTGGATTCATATCAGTAAATTCAGCCTGGTCCAGTTTGATGTTCCTTCCAGCATTATCTCGCCTTAAAATCTATTCCTACACATATTCCCCTGACTTGTGCTTGAAAAAACTAGCAAACTCATCAAGCTCTTTAGTAGTGTATGTGATGCAACTCCTCGTGGTCTATACTTTCTATCTCTTCCCTAGGAGCCTGATTAACCACAAGTCTGGTTATAGATCTACAAGCATCTATTGGTGGCTATGAGAGATATCAGTATTGTCTTGCCTGTCATTTCCTTCAGAGAAAGTCACTGATGATTTAGCAGGCAATAAAAGATTAATTTCCCCAGACAAAGGTGAAAAGGCAGTATTTCAGGGGCTGGGCTTGTAAGCACAACTTCTGAGGGTGGAGAGATGCCTTTCTAACATAAAATAAACCCTTGAGAATCTGAGGGTTCAAAGTTCTCAGCTTCAATAGGGTCCTCACATATATTTCTACCCCAAGTTACAGGATCCTATTCTTGGCCAATTACTGCCCTTCCTTTAACCATGGACACCCTCCAAGGCTGCCTGTGGCTTGAATTTTCACTGTTATTCAGTCAACCTTATAATGAAGGCTTGGGTTTGATTTTCTGCAATCTATGCTCTGTGGCAAAGAATGAGTCTCTTCCAGGGAACACTTAGACACCTCTCAGCTATTTATGTACATTCTGGGCTGGCCAGTTCTAACACTAAGTTCATTGCTGTCCTCCACAGTACCCCCAAGATGCTAGAATCCAGCTCTTTTGACCACAGAGCTCATTCTTTTGCTTTGTCAGTTTATCTGGTGATACTAGGACCAACCAACAAGCATCATTTTCTTTTTTTTCCCATAAACTGTCAAAAGTTTTATGAACAGAGTCACCAAACCTGTTGTTTCTCACAGTTGGTGAATCAGGATCATAAAGGTA
The DNA here is from genome assembly GCA_004025045.1 of Sigmodon hispidus. NCBI lineage: Eukaryota > Metazoa > Chordata > Mammalia > Rodentia > Cricetidae > Sigmodon > Sigmodon hispidus. The sequence goes on from PVIH01005587.1 coordinate 18,946, forward strand.
CTTATCTGCTTAACTTTGCCAAATAGTCTGCACTATGGGTTTTACTATTCTCTGAGCTTCTAGGAAAAGGCTTTAGTAATTAATTATAAGTGTTGGCAAAGTGAAAAGCCTATTCTAGATACTTAAGAAAAATTCATCCTTATAGGTTTGTTGCTTTAGAATGTCTTCCAGCATCAAATTCTGTATTATTTGGCATTCTTTAGAGGAGCAGAACCAATGGCATGAATAGGTGTGTATGGGATTCAGGGCTTACAGGCTGTGGTCCAGCTAGTTCAACAATGGCTATCTATCAATGGAAAGTCCAAGAATCCAGCAGTTGTTCAGCCTATGATACTGAATGTTGCAGCTGGTTTTTTAGGATATGGCAGAATCCTGAAGAAGTAGGCCCTACTGCCAGTGAAAGACTTGTCAGCAAGAATGAGGGCAGGCAGGCAGAAATGTAAAAATCTTCCTTTTTCCATGCCCTTTCTATAGGTTGCCAGCAGAAGGCATGTCCCAGATGAAAGGTGGGTCGCCCCACCTCAAAAGATCTGGATTACAGCCTTCCCACTTCAAATGATTTAATGAAGGAAAAAAACTCCCTCACAGGTATACCCACCTACTTGAATTTTGACTAATTATAGGCGTAGTCAACCTATAGGCTGACAACCAAGAATAGCCATCATATCAGCTCTACCTCTGAAGGGACCTCCTGAGCAGTTGCCATGCTTCGGGAACTAAGCAACCCGGGCCTGCTTTCTGTTCCCTCAGATGTTCTCTACCCAGGGTTTCTGTCAACGTCATGTGTCAGCTGCTGCTCCTCACATACCTACCATAGGGGACAGAGCTGAACTTGTTCCCTATTACCTTCCTGCTCACAGAACCATATTGGGATGGCAGAGAACTCTCAGGGAATCTGTCCCACCAGTCAGTCTTTTGTCAGAAAGTGTCTGTGCCTTAGTTTCTTGTCCTGTAAGATGAGTGCCATCTCTGGACAGGGGTATACAAAGCAGAAGCTGGGAAGCCTTACAAGGTTGGTCTTTCCTCTCCTTGGTTCCCACATTAAACGAATGACATTTTTGTCCATGTGACTGAACAGCCAACATTTATGTGATGAAGAATTGCTAACCATTAGCCCCCGGGGAGGAAGCATTTTGAATGCCTGGCCTTCTTTTCTTGGGTCTGACTCCTCTGCACACACACCTTTATCTCATCTGTGACGTTCTGAAATCTAGGGGCTAGATTTGTGTTTGGAGGTGCTCCAAGACTTCTTCCTCTTACTGACTATGTTATTTTGAGATTACTGCTTTGTAAATTTTAGACCTTGGAGGCTGCTCATGAGTATAAAAATGAGATGTCAAAACAGTTTACCTATGATGTTCACCGTACTATCCACTTCAGTTTTTATAGTTGAAGCCAGGACCGCATACTCAGGAGAAAGGTCACTTACTCCGTTACTAAGCCCCAAAGATGACTCAACTGGTTCTTGCTAGGAAGAAGAAAAGAAAAGAGAATTGAGAACACTTCCTCTTCCTCTCTTTTCGTAGCTCCTCTCCTCCCTCTGTCTGTTTGTTGAATTCTGGGGTTAGTCATTCACATCATGTCCCAAATGCATCTCTGCCTCTCTCAATTAGCCTGACATTAAAGAAGCCAGCTATTCGGTTTCTTTCATTTTCCTTCAAGGAAATGTTCTCAGCACATCTGGCTTGCTGCAGGAAATAACTGCAGCTGCACAGGGGTAGATGATAGCTCTGTGGCTGAGCAAACCTGCAGCAATCTCATGCACATCCTGGGCTGCATGGGTCCCAGCTGAGCCTTCCTCCTCAGAGGAATGGAGCAGAGGGACCAACTCCGAGATGCTCTCAGAGGAAGAGGCCATCTCTCTGACCTTGCAATCACTTCTTAGGACAAACTCTGTCTTCAAAATTAGCCAGTACTAGGAGGTGGTGAGCATTCAGGTACACTCTGTGGTGGGACACAGTCACTTGAGCACGCTGCATTGGTGGTCTGATGATAACATGGGCCACAACCTCAGCTGAAGCCTCTTCTCACTGGCCCATCACCAGATAGGCGACCCCACCGCCACAGCTCCATATCATTGTCCATCTTGTGCCTAAAACTCCCACAAAGAAGCTACATGATGGCAGTGACTAGAGGGAGATACATTCTTTCCTTGTTTGAACCCCAGCGTCTCTCTTTCCTTCAAGTGTATTTGAACCTTCCACTCCCTGAGAATACCAGCCAATGAGGAAAAGCCAGTCCTGAGGTACACATGACTCTTAGAACTTTGATAAACATACTGCCTTCTAGTAAGACAACATTTGTACTGATGACAGCAAAAAGCCCAACAAAAGCCACATAAGATAACTCGTGAGGAATCCAAAATGGAGGAAGAGGCTGGAGAAGGAGACTGGAGACAGGGCTGCAGGCAGAGGAGGATTGTGGGAGTGGTAAAGTCAGGAATACTTGGCATTCTAAGGCATAGGAAGCTTTACATTCTTATCAGTCACACTGGAGCATCAAGATCAAACTCCACCCAGTCTCCGTGATCTTGACCCCCCCACCCCCACCAGAGGATGCCCTAAGAAGAGGATTTTGGAGTCAGTCAGATTAAGCCTGGGTCCTCATCTTCTCACTAGTTGAATTTAACCTTTTAATCCCTTCTTAAGGCATTGCAGACATCTGTGTGCTGAGAACAGAACACCACAGGGTGAGAAGATGCTTAAAAGAGATGAACAGAGACAAGGTGTTTAGTCTCATATAGCACTCTGTACCATCACAGGTCACCAATAAACTTCTTCCCAAATCCCCTGGTCCTTTCTCAAGGCCCTTCCCCTCAGCTCCATCCTCTGGCACCCAACATGGAGGACATTGCCTCCCTTTCTGAGATGGTGTTGTTTTGTTTTGTTTGAAATAGGGTTTCTCTGTGTAGGCCTGGCTGTCCTGAAACTCTCTCTGTACACCAAGCTGTCCTCAACTTCTCAGAGATTCACCTGCCTCTGCCTCTAGAGTGCTAGGATTAAAGGTGTGCACCATGCCTCCATTTGCAGATGCCCTGACACTGCCGTGGGCGCCCACCTCCTCAGGGCACCATCCTTCCTCTGTGGCTCTCTCAATGGCCCCTGTTCCTTTTTCTCTCCTTAACCATGTTCTACATTCTATTACACCATTTCATTTCCTCAATTCCTCCCCAAGGAACTGAGTACGGGTCTCTGAAGAAAGGACAGGAAGAACTGTGTCTGTATGATTTTCTTTTGTTTCTTTGTTAAAAAAAAATCATTCTATCTCTAGATTTTTTTATCAAAGTAATAAAACAGTCAGCTTTGCACTACTCAAAAATTGAATTATTCTGACTTTGCAACAGAGACCTATAAGTGTCTCTCATGATCTACAGTTTAATTGGTAGCAAGTGATACTTTTGTCACCTCTTGTGAGAGAAAATTATGACTCACTAAATTAATCTTTCAAGATCATGCTCCATTTAGCTTGGTGAGATAGAGGCTGAGCTAAGCCTTGGCCTGTGTGACATGTTCAAATGGGAAGACAGTCACTGCCTTCGGTGTTCATCCTGATGGAGAGGGTGGAACAGAGATGGGTTGGGTGCTTCTCTCTGGCCACCTGGCATCCTGACTGAGGCAGAATTTTCAACCAATGGTTAATGACAGATTATCTGGGACCTGCTTTACTCCCAAACCACTCTGAGCAAACTCTCACTGAGAAAGGACAGTCTCGGTGCTATTGCACATGTAGCATCATGCACTGTGCATCTCCCTGACAAGTCTCCTTTGAAGGTATGGAATGAATAATCCCAAGAGAGAAGCTTTGTCAAGAATTCAGTCAAAGGTTTGAAATAATTAGAAATGGTAATATCAAAAGCTACAGTGGGTCAGCAATAGGGCTCAGCAGATAAAGGCACTTGCTGCCAAATCTGATGACCTGAGTTCAATCCCTGAGACCCATAAGGGAGAGAGAACATACTCCTTTAGGTCATTTTCAGACATCCATTATATGCTGTGCATGTGTGGGCATGTGCACAGGCACACAAATAAGTAATAAATAGTATAATACAAACACTATAAAAAACCAAATTACATTATAAACTCAAGGATTCCAAACTGTGAAAAGAGGTGCTGGTTCCCTATGACCAGGCACAAAGACAGGGTAATGGTCTAGGTCTTCCTTGTCCCAACAATAACTCACTCTAGCACAGTGAGCCCGGAGCCTTGCATTAGACAAGGATTTCTTACAAATTAATACCTGCGACTACTTGATTTCTAAGTCTCTTGTCTCATTCCATCAAAACCAACCAACCAAAATGCCCAGGCAGATCCCCTCCACTGCTTATCAATATTTGGGTTCAAACACATCTTCTGCAATCACAGAACCTAGGACCTGGGAGAGCGTAAAGGATTTTTAAGAAAAAGGAAAATGGCACAACAGAGAGTTTTAAGGGTGAGCGGTGGCCATCTTCACAACTGTGAAACATCCTGCTTTGACTGGTGTCTGGTTGGTTTGCTAGACAGGCCTAGAGTGGACCTGAGATAACACAGCAGAGAAGCTGGTGGCAGAAACATTTCACTCCTCTGCTCTGAGCCCCGTCTGCCACAGCCCTGTGCTAAGGCACTTTGTCTAAATCTGTCCTTATGGCCCAATGGAATGGCCATAAGAACATTTACCACCCTAACCCACCTCCTATCCCAAAACACTCTCTTAAGATCAACTTGGGAAGAACCAACGTAAGGGCATCCTCTGGGCTCTGTTAAAAGGTCCAGGCTGAGCTTCATAAACAAAGGCAGGGAACTGAACCTCAGAGGGCACACAGACCCCACCACAGCAGTCAGAGCACCAAAGAGAACAGAAGCTATGGCACAGCCTTACCTTTTCCTTCCCTTCCCTGGGCAGGGCCATCTGAGTGCTTCACCATCCTCAGTGTACCTTTCCTTTGGCCTGTCTCCCTGGCTCACCGTCCGCTTCCTTTTCCCTCCCTTCCTCTCACAGAATGCCTGCCTCAGAGAAGGTCTGCTCTCAAAGCTTCCCAAATAGTTCTGAAGTGAATGTTTGAACCTTTGAACCTCAGACAGACGGCGTGACATTTGCTTGTCAGGGCTCACTCTCATTTCATTCACAAACAAGCTCAAGGCCTAGTACTCTCCTCTTTATTCCGCTTCTGTCTTTATTGGCCAGGCTCAGAAGAAATGTCCCCTCCTCTCCATCACACTGGTCACCATCTCTTTCTATACTTGCTAAACTCTGTCGTTCTCTTCCTCCTACCATGAACTGCTATTAAATATAAACACCACTGGGCTCCAAAACTTCACTCCAAGTGGCTTTACTTTATTTCCTAAAGTTATCCATAGACGTGTGAACAAGAATTCCTGATAAGAAGCGGTGGCTGAAGAGACTGATCCACTGAATAGAACTTCAGGAATATAAGGAGGTTGGAATGGTGCAGGTCCAGGACCAATTAATTATCTTACCATGAGCTAGCTATAGCCTCCATAATAGTCATTCTTGCCCCCTCCATGTCAGAACTAACATCCTGGACTAATCAATAAAAACTTCTAAAAGTATATTAATTAACATAACAGTATACTGCCTTCCACCAACTCCAAAAAAATAAGAGTGCCATTGGAGGGCTGGGGAGATAGCTCAGTGGTTAAGAGCACTGGCTGCTCTTCGAAAGGATCTAGGTTCAATTCCCAGCACCGCCATGGCAGCTCACACCTGTAACTTCAGTTCCAGGGCATCCGACATCCTCATATGGACATACATCCATGCAAAAGCACTAATGTACATGAAATAAAAATAAACAATTTAAAAGAGAGGATGCTGTCAGATATGAGGCCCACGGAAAGGCTTCCCTCATTTCTCTGCAAGCACCTCTCTGCTGTACCCAACAATGTATTTTAAACTGGCTTTGATTTTCTTGATTATGTAAAACTATAAATCTTCATGGAACTCCTTCTACATTGGAACACAGAATTTGAAGTGACCTAAATCTATGTTCCAGAGCCATGGTCACTAAAACTAGCTCTAGAATAAACTATTTTTTCTTTCCTTTGAGGTAAAAGCTATCATTTCTGTGTCCATCAAAGTGATCTACCTGGCCCAACAAGAGAAAGAAAGGACCAGAGATGGCCCCTAGCCTGCCTCATCCTCTTAAACTGTTTATGCAGAGCAGTTCTAGGGTGTTTTCTCTGATACAGTTTCTCTTATAATCACAGTTTCAAGCCTAAAGAGCTTTCAAAGCCAAGAAGGAGCTGCCCTGTGACAGCCCCACAGGGGTGCATTGTCTTGTCTAACCAGGAACATACAGTTTTAAATCAGCTTTGGTCTTAGTTACATTAAATAGTCCCGCAAGAAAGTTCTACAGAATCAATATGTGCTCTTCCATAACTTCTACCCATAAGTCTGCACTCAAAGTAAACACAATTACTTCCACCAAAGGACTTCAGGCCATTTTCTATTCTGTTTCCATGGTAATGCTGATAACTTTGATTTGGAAATATTCCTCCACAAACAACCTCAAGGTAGGAAGCACACATTCCATGTTACCCATGCATCTTTATTTCCCATCATTCTCCACACAAAACTTGCCTAAATTAAGTCAGTTTCCATATTCATTCAGAGCAAAACAAATAACTCTAACCTCTAGACCTTCATTCATGAAGTTCCTGGAACTAGGGAATGCAGACCATCTGATCTGGGCCACATTTTCCTCCTCAAGGTCTGGCTGAGGATCTGCAGTTTCTAAAAGGCTGAGGCATGAATTCACTGACTCTTTAAGGCTATGTTATGTTGAGAAAATGACTCAGGCCCTGGGCCTGTACTTCCTTGATATGGAAAAGGGAGAAAGTCTGACCATCAAAGGAAGAACTAAATAAGACCTAAAACCATTTAGAGAAACTAAAAATTGTCAACACCTACAGCTCTACCTACTTTTAGCTACATTGTTCTTGGTCTCCCTATATTCCCACAGAGCAATCTGTTCTATGATATTTTTTGAAACACATACATTCACTGATTATGTTCAGTCTAGGACTGCTGCTGCTGTTTCTCTTAGCCTAATGTCCTTAGGTAGACAGGTATCTCCATGGAGGCTGAGTTTATTTCAGTGATGTATGGCTCACTAAGCACACAGGATACACTCTCAGGCCAAGTGGTGGAAATGAAGTATTTTAGAGATGTGTCTGTCTCAGTTAGACACTCTTACAAAATGTGACTGAAGCCCAGAAAATGATGGGCTGATGGTGGACAGGACCACACCTTCAACAGGACTGTGAAGATGTTTATGTTCTCTGTCCTCTATTTAAGCTTCAATTACCATTCAGAATCCTGAAAATAGACTAGAGGGGGGGGTCACTGGATCATTCTGCTCTTCTTCCTGGTGCTGTCATAGCTTTAAAAAAAAAAAAAAAAAAAAACTCCATTTTTCTCCTTCCTAGTATTTACTTGGATTTTTAAATTGGTCTATGGAGAATGGGTGCTCAAACATGGTTTAGTGAACAAGCAGTGACCCCAAAGTTTGATATGGAAAGGTATCTAACAAGTTATTAGGGCTGGGTGAAATTTCACAGGGAAACAAGTCCCCCTCCCCTCCCCTTCTCCCAGCATGAGATTTCTGAGAAATTTCCCATTTCTTTGGGATTCATTGTTTTAATAGCCTAACAGATCCTTCAAAATATCTTCACTTCTGCCAAGTCAGTTAAAAATCAACAAATTGTTTTAACTCCTCAATCCAGAGGTGTCTGTGTCTGAATTAAAAAAAAAAAATGTGGATAGGAATGAAGGACAGACTATATTTAGTTAGTTTCAGGTATGTGTCCATATGGAGCTTTTTTTCCTAACCCCTTGACTGTGGGAAGACCTGGCACAAGCAGCTTCATCTCAGTTTCAGAAAGAGGCTTATCATGAGGCTCAGACGGCCTCAAACATAATATCCTCCTGCCTCAGCTTTGTAAGTACAGATGATAGGAAGACACTACCACACCCAGCGTGACTCTGCTGACATTCTGACAAGCTCTCCCCTTATCTTCACTTCCACAATATGGCCACACATCTTGAAGAAGCTGTTTTGTGGGCCAATCAGGAGCAAACAATGAATATGTCTGTGGCCCAGGAAAAACCTTCAAGTACTTGGCTAGCATGCTCTAGATACTGTTTGCTAACTAAAGCTTTACCCTGAACTGAAGATTGGAAGAGTTTGCTCCAAAAACTGTAGTCCAGCTCTGGGTACACACCAGGTTTCTCAGTAGGCATCTACCTCATCCAGCCACTCATGCATTTGCATACAGCTGAAGCTCAAGGATGTTAGTTTTGTTGTTGTTTTGTGGGGGTTGTTTTATTTTCGGAGACAGGATCCTGTGTAGCACAGTCTAGCCTCAAGTTTGCTATGTGGCTGAGGCTTACCTTAAAACTCCTGGTCCTTTTACCTCTACCTCCCAAATTCTGGGATTACAGGGATGTGCCACCAAGTCTGGCTAGGTTTATATAGATTTTGACTTGCAGCAAATAAAAGGAGTAAACAATTGCTAGTTTACTAAAGAAAGTATTTTGCCTATACGATCCCAGAGCAATAATGGAATTAACTTTGGAAACATCCAGCAGGTACCCTAAGTTTTTAGCCACTATGAACCCCAGAATTGGTCTGATTCCTTTTCAACTGTAACACTGCAGGACCTATGAAAAAAGATCTACATGCAAAGGTTAGGCTGCACTGTGTATGATTCATCAGCCCCCTGCCGAAGGAACAGTGTCCCTTGAGGAACACAGTGTTAATCTTATCATTGTTACACAGGCTTTTATAACATTCTCAGCTAAGCAGGAGCTTCACCCTCAAGGTTGCACCTATAGCCTCTCACTTCCTGGATCAACATGGCTAAGCCCCACCCAGGGTTCTTCTTTCCACATCTTGCTTACTTTTGTGGCCCCACAAAAAACAAGCCCCACAAGGCTGTTGTAACTGAAGGTAGTCTTTACTCTTGAGAACCCCACATGCCATCCACCTTAGGATTAACATTTCTCTGGATTCCCAGTCTTGAAATGCTATGTGTGTGGGCCCCAGTTTCACAGGAAGCAGTTTTACTGTCTTAAAGAGACATAATGTAATGATGTACCTACCATACAGTCTTTGGCATTTGATATCAGATGGAACATAGTGGTTACACATGGGCAAAATACACTGAGAAGTACACATTACTTGCTGTCATTTTTCTAATTATGATTATGACATTAAATCTGTACCCTAAATAAAGCCCTTGACTCCTACCACACATTTTATTTATATGCTTATTCAATAAATGTTTATGTATCCACCCAATTATCAAATATGAATTGCTTGGTCTATGCATAAATCACATGCTGGGAAAATAGTAAATATGATAAATTCATACCTAGGATTGCAGCGAATTCTTCAAACTATGCATTTGTGGGGAGAAAAACATCATACATCTCCTCCTGAACAAGATGCTCACTATGTGAGTTTAAAGAAATTACATAAAGGTAAGCAATATGACTAAATTACTAGTGTTTTTATAATCGCAGGGAGAAAATCATCTTCTTTTTATAAAAAAGAGATGTAGGGAAAAAAATCCACAGATTAAAAACGAAGTGGGTTGTGGTGGCTCCTGTCCATCATCCCTGAATTGGAAAGGCTAAGGGAAGAAGAAACGCTGTAAATCTGGAGCCTGCCTAGGCTACAGTTGCCATATTATATGGTCCAGGTCAGCCTCATTCTCAGGATCTTCCGGTCTTCGACTCTTAAATTCAAGGATTATAGATGTGCTCTCTACCATACCCAGCCTTTAATATGGGGCTTAGTTAAGGTAAAAAAAAAATTATACAGAATCTATAGCATTTCTGAGATAACTGAAACTCTGAGCGCCTAGATACTTAATGATACTGAGGAACTGCTGTCAAATTCATCAGCTAAAGAGCAAAACTTTTAAAGATGTATAGTAAAGCATTTATGGAAAGAAAACATGTTTGAAATTTGCTTCAAAATATTTTGACAACTATGAGAAACTGTTTCTTTGAGTCAAAATGGGTCAAATATCTGTGATAGTATATTGAAAGATGGGAAAAAGATGGGGTTGTTGACAAGCATGGTCAGGAGTTGATTGGCACTAAAATTAAGAGGGGGGGTTGTAGTGGAAATTTTACTTTTTCCTATGTGTATAAAAATTTCTACAATAAAACGACAACAAAATTCATCATTAATTCTGTGCTGTTTTAAAAAAATATTTTATTATTTGTGTGTGTGTGTGTGTGTGTGTGTGTGTGTGTGTGTTACTTATGTGCATATCTGTAGAAGCAAGAAGAGAGCTCTGGATCTCTTGAAGCTGAAGCTAATGGTGGTTGTGCGTCCAGACTCAGGTCCCCAGAAGCACTCCAAACCACTGAGCTATCTCTCCAATCCCTAACCCTGAGTTATTTTTTAAAATAAATCAGATACTTAAAAATATCAAAAATGAAGCAAAGTATCATTGCTAAATAGTCTACCTAAAGTACTTATTTTCAGTTGCAGAGATAAACATCTCTAAACCCTGAACAGCTAAGTTGCCCCTTAAACTCTCACTATGGGGTGAAGAGAAAGGGCTCCCCTTTGTGAGCACATGCTCCTCTTCTAGAGGGTTAGGTTCAATGATTAGTATACACATGGAGGCTCACAACTGTCCATAACTCCAGCTCCAAGCGATCTGAGGCTCTCTCTGGCCTCTGTAATTACCAGGCATGTACATGGTACACAGACATATAGGCAGACAGCCTATACATATTAGAAAAAAAATCTAATAGCAGCTAGCCATATGTATACCACAATTCTATACCTAATTTTCCACCAACTACTGGTCTACTAAACATATGTAGACTTCCTTTCTTATTATTACTCCCTAAATAATACAATACAACAACTTTTATAGAATATTAGGTATTAAAAGTGACTAAGGGATAATTTAAAGTAAATGGGATATGGGACTAGGTTCTATGCAAACATTACTACATCATTTCCCATGAGGATATGGTGCAGGAGAGGGGAATCCTGAGAACGAGGCCCCAATGACAGCACAGAATGTTGTCCCTTCCCAAACCTAATGAGATGCCTAAATTAAGTTGCTTGGTGGTATTTGCTTGTTTTCTTAATTGTAAATCTGAATGTTCTGCATGTACTTCAAGCTCAGTTCTAAGAAGCCACTCAACACTTCACTCAGCTCACATCAGGCCCTTCCTCTGCACACATACCAGCTCCTGGGTGCTCTCTGGGTCTCTTAACTGTACTGCCTGCCCTTTGCTTAGCAATTGATGGGCTTCCCCTGTCAGGCATGGGATTTGACACCTTGCTCACTATCTAACATGGGCTATACCTTCTATGCACTAAGATAACTGAAATATAGCCCACTGAAAATGTTAAGTACACAGACCCATCCCCATAGAGAATTCTTGGGACTTATTCAGTCAAGGAACAGAAAAAAACCACTGAGTCTCACACTAATAGAGTATCTGAACTACTTTGTTCCCAAGCCAAAACAGACAGAAAGATAGTCAAGACTTCTTAATAAACATGCAGAAAAATTACAATATTTTTCAAACATACTTCATGCCCTGAAAACATATTTCACAGTATTTGACTTAAGTTGGTCCCTAAAGCTTGGGTGGAGCTGAGTGACAGGCTAAAGAGAGGTGTCCGCCAAGCTCTGTGACTCTGTTTTATCATTTGCACTTTTCTCTGGACACTGGAGTAAGCAAAGCTTATGTGTACTTGTGTCTGCAAGCAGGTACATGCAGAGGAGGAAATATGAAGAGCACATAGAACACAATGGAAGCGGACAAAGGGCAGAGCCTCCACGGAGGTCCTGTTACATGCTTTGTGGAGACAGTATGAGCCATTAACACAGGGCCATACAATGGGCTCCCTAAAGAGCCAAAGATTACCTTGATATGCTTAACTCGTTCTTCTTTTTCCGTCTTTGGTTTCTTTCCTGTGGCAACAAAAAGGTGGTTCCAGATCAATCCATGAAGGACAAAGAAAGAAAGATGGGCTTTTCTACACTACATTCCTCCTGAAACCCACTGCCTCGGTCATACAAGAACAAAATTACAAACGTATCTTTTGGCCTTTGGTGCCTTGAAAGTCATTTTTCCAAGGCAAGTAAAGACAGAATTATGACCTCTAGAAAGAACACGTGTTCTAGCCTTCAAAGCGACTACAAGGCAGAGAGGAGGAGACTAAAAGGATACTGTAGTCTATAATGAGGGGTCATTTATTTAGTCAGTAAAGAGCTTCACCTTTCTTAGAAGGTCTTTCAGATAATGGCAACATCCGGTACACTCGAAAGGCATTATTTCCTTTCTTTATGCTTCTGTCTTTCACTTCTTCGATATCAGGCAAGGAATTCATGGCACATCGAAAATTTGCTTTCCATGTTTTTGGGTCAGGTTTATCTATTCCTGGTTGATGCTTTCCTAGCAAAATAGTCAAAGATAAAGAAAAAGAGGAGACATTAGACACAGGGGTAAATGTCTAGAATAGCAATGAGAGAGAGGCAGAGAGAAAGCAAAAAGGTTCTCTGTTACAGATGACTAACAGCCTTAATGGAAGATATTTCTAAGGTAAGACATTTCATTTTAAAGACCTAGACAATGGTGACCACAACTGGGACAAGCTGGTCCCTCTGGTTCTACCACACAGTTTGAGGGGAAAATAAAACGGTAGAATGAAGAATTAAACAATACACAAGACTAGAAAGCCAACGAGCAGAATTAACTAGCTTCAAATATTAAGTAAAAGGTCTACTTCTAAAGATAGTGCCCTGAAGAAATTTTGTAATAAACAAATATATTACTATAATTTAGTAGTGCTGAAGTTCCTCTACTAACCCTTAAGAACTTATGAGAATGCCACATCTCTGGGAAATTTAAGGGCTGAGAACCTCTAGGATTCGTGGGGCATCACTTCTGAGTGATGTTATCTATACTCTTCATACATCCTTGTACGTGGGGACAAGTCCCAGGATTTCAGAGCTATCTTCATGAGGTCATAAGCCAGGATATTTGTGTAATGAATGTGAAATTCAACAACAGCAATAGTGTAAAAAAGCAAGCCTAGGTTTAATACCTGTATGGATCGCCCAGTTTCTGAAGAGCGGTGCATCTTTTTCTACATCCCACCCATGTCTAGCTGCATGCATCCAGGGGATCTGGAAAATCTTCTTTTCCTGAAAGGAGAAAAAAGTTAAGTAAAACCTGAAGTTGTGTAGTTTGGCTGAGGACAGCATGGGCTGCTGAAGTTCTAATGCTAAATGCCAAAACTAAGCAAAACTGAGTCTGCCAAGGTCTGCAACGAGGTCAACTGTATAAAACAAGCCCATGGGCTGGGAAGATGCCTCTGATGGTAAACTGTTTGCCTTGCAAACACGAAGACCCAAGTTCAAGGACCAACATAAAAAGCCAAGTGCTGCAGATGCTTTTTCTGTATGCTGTGAATAAGTGTGGCTACTACTGCTTAATAAAGAAGCTGTTTTGGCTTATGGCAAGACATCTTACAGGCAGGTGGGAAACACAAGCAGAGAGACAGGAGAAGAAGGTATGAGTCTGGGAGACACAATCCAATTGCCCAAGAAGCAAGATGTAAAAGTACTGGTAAGCCCCCAGCCATGTGGCAATACACAGATTAATAGAAATGGGTTAATTTAAGATGCAAGAGCTAGCTAGTAATAACCTGGGCCACAGTTTGTAATTAATTTAAGCCTCTGTGTATTTATTTGGGACCAAGCAGCTCCGGGACACAGTCAGATGTGGGTGTGCCTGTGTCTTGGTTAGGATTACTATTGCTGTGATGAAATACCATAACCGACAAATATGAGAGAAAAGGGTTTATGTGGCTCATGTTTTCATATCACTTCTCATCACTGAAAGAAGTCAGGACAAAAACTCAGACAGGGCAGAAACCTGGAGGTAGGAGCTGATAGAGAAATCTTAAAGGGATGCTGCTTACTGACTTACTCCCCATGGCTTGCTCAGCCTGTTTTGCAGTTTTTCTTTCCGTTTGTTTTTTGTTTTATAAAACCCAGAACCACCAGCCTAAGGATGGCACCACCTACAATGGTCTGGGTCCTCCCCCATCAATCACTAATTAATAAAATGCTCTACAGGCTTGCCTCTAGCCAGATCTTATGTATATATTTTCTTAATTGATGTCCTCTCCTCTCAGATAACTTTTAGCTTCTGTCAAGTTGACATTAATCTACACAGCACAGCCTATAATCCTAGAACTGGAGAAGTAGAGATCAGATCTCTGGAGCATGCTGGACAACTAATCTTGCTCAATCAGTAGGCTCCAGGTTCAGTGAGACACACTGTCTTCAAATTAAGAAAAACATCCATCATCACACGTGCACAATGGCAAGCCATGAGCATGTATACATGCAATATACACAATACACACACATACAACACACACACACACAAAATTTGAAGAAAATATTTTTTCTAAAAATCCCCTACTCACTGGGTCCTTAAAACTGACTATCTATGCAGGAGAGAATTCAGAGTCTTGCATGGCCTGGCAGAGCTGGAGTGTATTATAAGGTCAAAGGTGAAAATTTATGCTGTGATGACATGTTCCACACTTTGTCTCCCTTCGCTGTCCTACAGCCACAGAAAACCAGCCACTGGATGAAACTTCTAGTATGTATTTTATCATTTCTTCTTGTCATGCTGCTAAAGAAATGTATAGTGTATTGGAGACTACTGTTACGGAAAATATGTATCTTTAGTTTTTCATGAGTATTTGCCAAATATAGAAGTTGTGTGTGTGTGTGTGTGTGTGTGTACTGTTCTAATCCCTCAAGGTCCACTGTCCTGGACATAAAAATGGAAAATGCAAAGGTATCTAGTCTGTGATGTCATACTCATTCTCCAGGAAAAAGTTCATTACAAACCCTATACTAGACTCTGTCTACCTTACCACTTAAGCACAACTCACAACTGCTTAAATCAAACCTTTCAAACTCGAGTTCAGAAACTAATACTCTAGAAAAAGGTCCCACTCATAGTGAAACATCATGTGTGAGAAGAGAGGTCAGTAGGCCCACTCTCCAACCTCACCTGTGACCACGCATGTCCACAAGAAGTTTACTTTTGTTTCTTGCACTGGCCAAAAGAACTAAGTAGATGCTTATAATTTCCATTTTACAAGGGAGGGAACTGATGAATGGTATTCAGTTATTTTGCCAAGGAACTTTTGGTTCAATATACCTGCATTCAAAGCCAAAGTCTTGTGATCCCTTATTAATCTACACATCATCTCTCACCCTCTAGATTTAGATTTTCCTGCCTGTTGTCTTGGCTTCTGTGGAATGTGGTAATGGGCTAAAATGAGGAAGTGTGTTTTGTTTGTTTGTTTGTTTAAAACTTTGAGTCAGTTCTGATGAATCCTAAGTACCAGGGGCCCCTCCCTGCACCACAATGGGGAGGAAAAAGAAAGGTTAGTGTAGGGAATTCCCACTATCAGATATCTAGAAAAAAACACCCACAGTTTCAAAGAGACCTCTATACCGAACCACTCAGGGGGACTGATCTGACAACATTTTAAAATGCTAGAGAGTTTCCAGACTGTTATTAAGGGAAGAATCTACTGTATTTATAACAGTCCATTAGCAAAGAAGAATCATCTTGAATCACTAACAAATTACAAACTAAAACAACAAGCATCTTTACCCCCACCAGAAGACTAGAGTGGCAAGAAGAGAAAACTAGGATGTACAAAGCATTTGTGGGGACCCTGAAGACACAGGAACTCTCACGCACTGCTGAGTGAATGTGGAATAGGAGAGCCACTGAAGGAGATCTCTAACCGTTCTTCAGAAAGTTGCAAGCACAAGTTGCCTATTGGCAATTTCATAATATCACTTAATGTCTAGATGTGTACTCAAAGAATTACAACAAGTATTCAACAAAAACCTGATATGTGGATGTGTACATGTTGGACATGCCCAAAGATGGAAACAATCCAAATGCCTACTAGCAAATCCATAAACTAAACGTGGCATGCACATACAGTGGACTATCATTCCATTCTGTTTCATGTATTCCATTGGATATCATTCCATTTAGTTTAGGCAGATTTACTGACAAGAAGAAGCTGGACACAAAGGAATCAACATCAACGGCCCCATTTATACAGAATAATGAGGGTGAGCAAAGCTATAAGAACTGAAGGTAGCTCAGTAGTTGTCAAGAACTAGGAAAGGGAGAAATGGGCAGTGATTGGCTGGCACATGGATGCAGTGTTTGATTTGGGTGGAAAGGGTAGGACAGAGATGGAGCTGATGACTGAAATGCTGTGAAGGTGCCTAAGGTCTCTGAGTGTAGTTAAAGGAGTGTCTCTGAGTGTATACTCTAAAATAGTTAAAGGAGTGAGTTTTTCAGGAACTACACATAACTTTTAACTAGTTTCTCTTGCTGTATAAAAACCATTGTAAGTAAATGCATCCCAGAACTTAAAAAATACTTTAATGGAAAAATATGAGCTTCATTTTAAACATGCATTTCATCTTGTCTCTCTGTCTCTGTCTCTCTGCCTCTCTCTCTCTGTGTATGCCTCTGTGTGAGTGTGTGTGTGTATGTTGTGGGGACAGATATATATGAGTGCAGGTCCAAAGGGCATTGGATCCCCCAGAGCTGGGGTTACCACTGGTTGAGAGTGACCCAATGTGGGTACTAGAACTAAAGCAGAGTTCTCTCCAAGAGCAATATACTCTTTCTCCATTTCTCCAGAGCAAAGTTTCATTTTAAAATTGAGATTTTAAGCAAGTATTCTTGTCAAGATCTTTGTGCTTCCATGGACAGAAACAATGTTGTTCTATGTCTGCATTGACCCAGAGGCATCTTCAGAGTCCAGTGGCCCAGAATCCCTCATAGCCCTGCACACACTGAATGGAAAGACCGCTTCTGAGTCCTCTCATGTGTGCCCGTGAACAGACCTGGCCAAAACTGAGGAAGAACTGGCTGGGTTGAGACAATCACCTGAGGCTCTCCTGAGCAGAGTGAACCCCACGCACCTTGGTCCCCATGGAAACCAAGTCATCTCCCTCTGCTTCATTTTCCCCCAGCACTGATAAAATGTTCTGACTAGTTTGTTACTTCCTTTTGGACTTTTTACCTTGCGCAAAGATAGCCTTAAAAACCCAAGCCTGTTTCAAGGTGAAGGAAAGAGAACGTTCTTTGATCTGAGGAGTGGCCACAGTGCCTTGGTCTAAATGGATCGCTGCTGTGAATATCGGCAACAAGGATGGAAATGACACAGAGCTACGAGAGAAATTGTGAAACCAGCAGTGGATACCTCCTTCACTCCTAAATGAATGACCACAAAAACCCACATGTAACCAGACAGACAAATCCTGAACTTGCCTGGATTCTCCAACAAGTCATTGACAAGAAAGAAAGCAAAATACAGTACTTACAGCTCACAGTCAGGAGTGATCCGAGAGTCATAAACCAAATGCACACATCAAAAAGATTATGTACCTTTAACCAAGTAGACTTTATACCTGAGATGCAGGATGGTTCAACACATGCAAGTCAATAAAAGTAATAAACACATAAATATACTTAAAGACAAAAATCACATAATTATCTCTGTAGATGCAAGATCCAACATACCTTTATGATAAAAGTCCTAGATAAAAGGAATGTAATAAAGGTTATATGTGAGAGACTCAAGACAATATCATCCTAAATGAAGAAAGGCTTAAGTCAATGCCACTGAAATCAGAAACAAGACCAGGATGTCCACTAGCCTCATTCTTTGCAGTACTGTGTTCAAAGCAATAGCTAGAGAAATAAGGCAAGAGAAGGTGATTAAAGGGATATAGATAAAGGAGTCAAACCAAAACTATATATCAGAGATTCCAAAAATTCTATGAGAAAACTTCTACAAATGATAAATTCAGCAAAGTGGCAGGATACAGAGCCTCAACAGTGGTGCTGAGGAAACTTGTCCACATGCAAAGGAAAGAAACTAGACCTGGCTCCATCACCTTTCACAAAAACTAACTCCAAATAGATCAAAGACTTAAAGGTGAAATCTGAAAAACCACAACTGCTGTAAGAAAACTGAGGCAGTACTTTTATGATATAGGTCTAGAAAATGACTTCTGAATAGGACTTCATTGGCCCAAGAACTAAGATTGACAATTGACAAGTGAGACCTCAAGACACTAAAAGTTTTCCACATAACTAAAGAAACAATCAATAGGGTAAAAAGTAATCTCAGAGAATGGGTTGAAATTTTTGTCATCCATACATCTGAAAGAGGATTACTATCCAGTATATATAAAGAACTCAAAAATGAAAATCAAACAAAGCAAGACGTATTAAAAAAATAGAACTAGGGGCTGGAGAGGTGGCTCAGCGGTTAAGAGCACCTTCTGCTCTTCCAGAGGACCCGGGTTCGATTCCCAGCACCCACATGGCAGCTAACAACTGTCTGTAGTTCCAGTTCCAGGCAAACACCAAGGCAAATAAATAAAATAAAGTTAAAAAAAAAAAAAAATAGAACTATATCTGAACACAGGCTTTTGTCAAAAGATTTATTTATTTATTTATTTATTTATTTATTTATTTATTTATTTATTATGTATACAGTATACAAAAGAGGGTACCAGATGTCATCATAGATGGTTATAAGCTACCATGTGGTTGCTGAAAATTAAACTCAGGACCTCTGGAAGAGCAGTCAGTGCTCTTAACTTCTGAACCATCTCTCCAGCCCCTGAACACAGTTTTTAAGAGAATAAAAAAATGTCTAAGAAATATCTAAAAAAAAAAAAAAAAAGTGTCCATTGCCCCTAGCAATTGTGGAAATCCAAATTAAAAAAAATATCTCACCCCAGTCAGAATGGCAAAGATCAACAAATGATGGACAAAAATCTGGAGAAGGGATGTGAATAAAGAAGAAACTTCACTCACTGTTGGTAGGATTAAACTAGTCTAACCACTCTGTAAGTCACCGAGGGAAAATAAAAGTAAATCTGCCACGTGACCTAGTTTTACCACTCTGTGGCACAGCCTACTCTGGATATTTTGCTCAGTGTGTTTATTGCTGCTCTATATACAATACATAGAAAATGAAAACAACTTCAGTGTCTTTCAGCTGATGAATAAATGATGAAAATGTGCTACATGTACACTCTGAAAATCAGCTGTAAAGAAAACCAAAACCATAATATTTTCAAGTACATGGATGGATCTAGAAAAGAATTTAGAATGAAGTAACCCAGACCTAGAAAGACAAAAATCAAATGGTCTCTCTCATCTGAGGTTTCTAGTTCCAAATCTTCCAGTGTGAGTATATAACACAGAGAGACTACAGAAACCAGGAAAGTAAACAGAGACCATTGCAGGGGTCTGTGTGTGGGAGCAACAGAGAAGAACAGCAGGGTCAAAGGGATCTAAAGGAGGAATGAGAAAAACACGGGAGCTCTAATTAGGAAGGGAAGGAAAGAAATATAGTAGAAGGCTAGAGGGGGGTGAAGGGACAGTAATGGTATCTGAAAAGCCATAAGGAACCATACAATTAACTATTTACCCGAAAATATCTGTAATACATGTAACTGGGTATATAGATATACATACATAATTTAAATGAAATTTTCCCATCTGGGCTGATAATCCTTCCCCTAAGAACCACAAACCACCTAGAAAAACTCTAACAACAAGCATAAGAAGCTCTCTTTTGAGTT
This sequence comes from Sigmodon hispidus, assembly GCA_004025045.1. NCBI lineage: Eukaryota > Metazoa > Chordata > Mammalia > Rodentia > Cricetidae > Sigmodon > Sigmodon hispidus. Next base: position 38,664 of record PVIH01005587.1, read on the forward strand.
GCTGTTTGGGGTTGTCCAAGAGGTTCCCAAACATTATAGGCTCTTGCTGTTGCTTTTGTTACCCACCCTGCCCAACCCTACCCCACCCCCAAGGTGGAAGCTAAGGTCTTACTGTTTAGGACACTATGTATTTCAGACCAAGGACCCAGAGGCCTTGAGCTGGCTGGATCTAACATAAAACCCTCCTCCCTGCAAACTAGCTCTCATGATACCAGAAGGTGTATCCCAAAGGAGGGAGGCAGCCAACAATACTACCCAGCTTTGATGCCTATAAGCCACAAGGATGACCAGCATTACATGCTGACCTTAAGGGTTCTTCATCGACACACATACCTTGGTGGTAACCAACAGTTTTCTCATTGAACTTTGGAACTAAGACCCAGTCATCAAGAGAAAAATCATGTCTGGTACTTAAAGCCCACCAAAGTACCCAGGAATAATGAAATCAAGGATCTTCAAGGTGGTGCATCTCTTCTTCTAGAATCCCAACAGTCTTCAACAGGAAATAAGTTTTGGAAAGACCTCAACCCACTCAAAATACCAAGAGGTTTCTGGGAGTGCTTATAAGGAGAAGACAACCAGCTCTCAGTGACAGATGAATGCCAATAAGCCAAAGCTAGAGGAAACATAAAAAGATCCCCATGGAATTTATGTATAGATAGGAAATACCCTGACCCATCTCAGGCCTGTACTGTCCATGTGCACAGAAACACATCTGCTGTAGCCTAGATCTCTTGAGTCACCTTCCTAGCAGAGACCCTCAGACACTGAGTAGCCTGGGCATTCCTGTGTCAATATGATCTTGAAAAGCTGAGGTATCTGGAGCCAATAATGTGCTCTTTTCAATCAGATGGCCCCAGGTCCAGTTCTAGCAGAAGCATCCATAAGTTGGCAAGGAGGACCCCTTCTTTACTCTTCTTTGGGAAGATAATTTTGGTACCAAGAGACAGAGAAAGGAAACGCAGGAGGAAAGGAATCCTTGAGCCTGCTATGGGTTTGGTTATACAATGAGAAATTATTGTCTCTGTCTCTAGAGCAGAAAAATATGGACAAGGCTGGGGATGTATCCAACTGGCAGAATACTTAATTAGTAGCACAAGGTCTGTTTATCCCCAACACTGAAGGGATGGGGTAACAGAAAAGGTGTTTCCACCGAGGAGGAAGTACTTAGAGGGTATACATTTTTTCCTAGGGCCATTATAAAAAAATTCCAAACCCTGGATGGTTTACAACAGAGATGCATTTTTATCACAGTTCTGAAAGTCAGAAATTCAAAACAAGGTGTTGGTAGGCTTTTTTTTTTTTCTCAAAACTTCTAGAAGAGTCTTTCCTCAATCTTTCAGCTTCTGATAGATCAGGGAGTTTCTTGGATGTGGCTTCATTGCACTCCCTCTGTCTTTACAAAGCTCTGTGTGTGTGTGTGTGTGTGTGTCTGTGTCTGTGTCTATCTGTCTGTCTGTCCTTCTGTACCTGCCTTTGAACTTGTCCCTGGCATTATAATCCAGATGCTCTCATCTTGAAGTCCTTAACTGTATCTGAAAATCCTTTTTCAAATAAGATCACATTCCCAAGTTCTAGAGGTTGAGATGGGTCTTTGGAAGTAGAGACTACTGGTCAACCTCCTTCAGCAAATATCTAACTAGAGGTTGTAGGTGCCTACTTGACACAAGAGGCACAATGATATCCTGTGATCTCCACATATAGATGTGGTTTGGAAAAAACAAAAGTGAGAACGGATGACTCAGGTGTTAGAAAAAGAAAGAGTAGGAACAGACCACTTGTTTTTCTTAGGAACTGAGAAACACATCAATCTCACATCATAAATCTAAATGAATCCCCCTGACTTCTCTGAACCTCAGTTTCCTGGTCTGCAATATGAAAAATAACAGCCTTTTTCCAGAGTAGGAATTATATGAGTTGATTGTGTACTGCTTGGCTTAGAAGAGGAAATAGCACAAATACTTAGCAAATGTCAGCTACTGCTTTCTGTAATTCTACAGAACTGCTTTCTGTTATTCTACATCTCCCCATACTGTCTCTTAACTACCACCCTTTTTGCTTATACTTCTATTTTGTACTGCTGCTCACTGAGCAGTCAAGGGTGACCTGAGTTCTTATCTGTATTTTTAGAAGAGACTAACTATATGCCTAAACCTCAACTAACTATAGACTTTGTAAGCTTGAAAAAAAATATTGCTTGCCACGAAACATTCCAGTACATGTGAAGCAAGTATATAGTTTGCTTATTTCTATTTTCTCTCTGGTCCACTTTATTTCAGAAAAGACTCAGTTACTCAATTACAGGCATATTAAACTCAAAATAAATGGGCAAGAGAAAGAATAAGATTTAAGAGGACTCTGTAAAGAAAAAATGAAACCATAAGTTTTGGGTATCTCTTTTTTATTCCTCCACAATATCTTTTCATTCAGAAAAGCAGACCACAATCTTTTTTTCTGGCTTTAAGCTCTTACACCTGGTGTGAAAATAAAGTCTGACCCATTAAATTATTCATCATGTCCTTAAGATTAAAAGATGAGGGGATTAAAGTGGAGAAGAAGAGACATTTGCTCAGACTTCTCGGTGTTCTTGATGGGAGGAGAGAAAGTCCTCACTTGGGCTGCCTTAGAAAAACAGTTCTACTTAGCTGTTACTCTAAAGCAGTGGTTCTCAGCCTGTGGGGTGTGACCCCTTTGGGGCTGAATGACTCTTTCACAGGAGTCACATATCAGATATCCTGAATATCAGATATTTACATTACAACTCATGACAAGGCAAAAGTGTACTTGTGAAGTAGCAATGAAAACAATTTTATGGTTGAGGTCACCACAACATAATGAACTGTATTAAAGGGTCACAGCATCAGGAAGGTTGAGAACCAATGCTCTAGACCATAAGTGTGCATTTTTAAATCATCTCTTCTAGATTCACCCCTAGTAGCTAGGATCAGTTAAATTGAGAGTGTTGAGGTTAATGTCTGTATGTGTGTGTGTGTGTGTATGCTTGTGTGTGTGTGTGTGTGTGTGTGTGTGTGTGTGTGTGTATTTGGGGAAATATAAACAATTAACAACTTTTTTTTAGAGTAACTGGGCACACAAACAAGGTTCCATGTACTTTTGTTTGCTTGTCTTCTGAGATCCAGTCTTGCTGTGTACCTAGGCTGGCCTAGAACTCACTGTCAAGCAGACTGGGCTCAAACTCACAGAGATCCTCACTTACCTGCCTCTGCCTCCCAAGTTCTAGAATTAAAGGTAACAACATCACACTCAGCACAACAATAGTACTTTTTTTAAAGAGAAAAAAGCAAAAGTTCCTGAAATGAAACTCTTAAAAGTTAAGATCCTCCACTCATCCACATTCAGGGGGTCCAGATCTGTTCCATGAAGGTTTGTCAGCTCTTATTTCAGAGTCTGTGAGCTCCAACAGCACAGGACAGTTTACTCTGTGGGCCTCCCTATCATGATGGATTCCTCCACTCATGCAATCTTGCTTCTCTCTCTTCAGCTGGACCAGTAGCTCAACTCAGTATGTAGCTATGGATCTCAGCGTCTGCCTCCATCAGTTGTGGATGAAGGTTCTATAATGGCAATCAGTGTGGTCATTCATATGATAACAGAGAAAGGTCAGTTTAGGCACCCTCTCCATTATTGCTTGGAGTCCTAGCTGGGCTTATCTCATGGGTTCTTGGGTATTTCCCTAGCACCAGGTTTCTCTCTAATCCCACAACGGCTCCCTTTATCAGGATATCCACTTCTTTGCTCTCCCTCTCTGTTGCTGCCCCACAAGCACCCCATTCTCTCAAGATCTCTTCTCATCTCCCCTTCCTTCTCCCCTCCACTCCCTATCCCCATATGGTCAAAATTTTCTCAGGAGATCATCTCTATTTCCCCTTTCCAAGGGGGATATATACATGTCTCTCTTAACTTCCTCCTGTTACCTAGCTGCTGGGGAAAGGTGTTTATTATAGCCTGGTTACACTTTGCTTTACGTCTAAAATCCAGTTATAAGTAAGTACATACCATCTCTATCTTTCTGGGTCTGTGTTACCTCACTCAGGATAATATTCTCCAGATCCATCCATTTGCCTGCAAATTTCAGGATTTTTTTTTTAATACTGCTGAGCAGTAAGTACTCCATTGTGTAAATGTACCACAATTTTCTAATCCATTCTTCAAGCGTGGGCACTGTGTGGAGCCTCTTACACTCAGACCAGAGTCTATCCTGGATGCATAACATGGCTCCTCAGGAACACCTTTCTCAGCCTTGATACTTGGGGGAGGGACTTGGCCTACCTCAACTGGATATGCTAGACTGAACTGACTCTCCTTGGGACTCCTTGCCCTCTCTGCAGAGTCCGGGGAGGAGGCTGGAGGAGGACTGGGAGAAGGGGGAGGGAAAGGAGCAGTATGAGGTAAATTTTTTTTAATTAAAAAAAAAAATCCTCCACTTAGACAAAAACAAACACTACCTTGGAGCCCCTGTGTCTGTTAGTGCTAGAGCTGGAAAATCAAATATGGGATGTGAGGAAGGGGTAGAGGAGCAAAAGTCAGTGGAAAAACCACAAGAGGAGCTCCCAAAGTCACCTGAAAATCAAAGCCTACAACTGGTACTCAGCTTGAGTTGTTCCCTAGCACCAGAAGATGGCACAAAAAAAGGAAAAAATAAAAAAAAATTAAACTGTACCATAAAGAACTTGCAAGAGAAAAGCATCATGTAGGGAGATTATCAAGAGTCAAAGTCTACACATCTCCATGAACAGTAAGAGCAGCCATGCTGAAGCTGGGGGGGCTCCACACTGCATTTTATACTTCCATTATTCAATATATTTTTATGTACTTATCCACTACACACAATAAAGTTCAATGAGAGATTATCAATGACAAACAATTAGCTTCACATCCTCTTTCATGCCTCATGTGTCCATTACCCAGATGCCATAGATCCTCATCATCCAAATCCACTTTTTCTCTGTGTCCCTCTTTATTTCAGAAATGTGACCAAAATCTTATTGACATGAAAAATTCATGTCTTGTGATCATTGTTAGCTGAGTGTTTCTTGAATGGATGAACATAAGATTCTGAACACAACTTTATTTGGTGGTCTAGGGAGCACACTTTCAACAAGAAGCCCCCCACCCCCTTGACACAAACACACACACACACACACACACACACACACACACACACACACACACACACACACCCAACACACCTACCTTGTTCAGCCACTTTAGCCCTGGTATTGTATTTGAGTTTATCTGTTCCTCCAGCCACGGGCGCATTCGCATTCTTTCCACCGGCATGGTGCCCTGTGACAGAAGAGAAACACAGCATTTGGTATTTCTGCAACTGACTTATCTGCACTATGGAGTGTACACCCCTGGCGGAGGCCCTTCCTAGGCTCCTCTTCCTAGGGAGAGCTGGATATACTCAATTCTCGTGCTACCTGCCCTTTCATCTACCCTCTTTCCTTAGTAGGCACCAAAATAGACCAGGCCTGACATTCTCTATACTGACTCTCAGCTCAAGAAAGTTTGTACGGACATGGTATTCCACACACCCAACTAGCTGGAGGTCAAGATGCCTCTTAGTGACTTTGCCTCAAACCAGGCTTTCCTCATGCCATCCTCCCTTTACTGGGTTTATAGCATAAACTGTCAACATATCAGACATTCAAGGACTAATATTTCACCTTCCAAACGCCAAGCAAATGTCAGGCAAACAGTTCTGGGGCAAACTATGGTAGCCAATGCATTCCTTGGAGGATCTAGGATGTACACATAATTTGACCTCTCAATATTGGCACTGATTAATTTGGTTTCCCTAAAGACTTGGTACCCACTGGTTGTTCCCTCTAGACTTGCTTCATGTTGAGAGCTCACCAGCACCTTGTCCTGTTCTCACCTTTGCCCCTATGTCTACCCTAGGACCAGCCCTCAGTCATGCCATCCAGAGTCTTCCTCAGTCACAGCCTCCTTGGACACATGTGTTTCCCCCTTCCTCACTTGCCCTTTGAAAATCACCTGCATGACTGGAATAGCTAGCTTTCCTCCAGCAGACTACACAATGCCTCTCCGCTCCTACCAGACTCCTCCTTCTATGGCAGTTGTTCCTTTTCCCACCCAAATACAGCTACCGTGGAACCACTAATAAAGCTGCTGCCAACTTTCCATGCTACATTTTCAGGATACTGATGTTTACATTCAATCCGGTACCTGAAAGCAGAGGTGACCAGATGTCCACTCTACATGACTTCATAGGCAATGTGTCGGTACAGCCCTCTCTCCAACCTGGAGCCATTCCAGTTTTTAAATATATATTAATCTGTATAGACTTTCCAAAAATAACTGGAAAGTCTATACAGATTAATGTGGATCAAGATGACCCATACATCTCTCCTCCATCTTGCCAATATCTCCCTACACTCTATCCTCAGCTAGTACCCAAAAAAACACCATTATGTGAATCAATGTATCTTTGCACATGGAAGCCACCGCCCTTTTCTCTGTACCCCTCCCAAAGTCCAAGCCCACTGTGTTTCTTGCTCATACCAAGCTCTCCCTTCCTCGATGGCCCTGTCTGTCTTTATCTGTTTTCCAAGACCTAAGCTCTACAATTCTTCTCTAAAAGGACATTCCAGATCTCTGCAGCCCAAAGCAACCCTTCCTCTTCCAACTCCTACACTCCTCTGATCTCCCTCTGATTATCTGAGGGGCAGACATTGCTTTAGGGCAGCTGTTTTAGTCTGGGCTTTTATCTCCTCTCACATTATGCCTATAAACTTTTCAGCTGTGCTCGCTTCCTATGCAAATTGTGAGCTCTTTAAGAGGATGAACTTCAAGTAAAATATATAATCCTGTAAAGCCACGTTCTGCCTTGGATTTATACAGTAAAATGTTCAACACAAGGACCAGACATGTTCTAAGCAAGCCAGGCAAAGCTGGTATGGAACAGTGGCCTTGTGCAACATCTGCAGGCTCCAGGTGGCCATTCTTTGAGGCAGTAATAGGAACCTTGGAGACATTACAGGACATATGATGATGATGATGAGCAGTCACCAACACAGCTGCTTTTAATGAATCTCAAATTGTTCCATCCATAAATTCATTGACTCGTTGGCTCATTCATCATCTATCCATTCATAGATCTTGGATTGAAAATGAGAGTATGGGAGCTGGATATGATAAAACTCCCTGACATCTTCTTACAGGACTTGGGACTCAGTAAAGAAGAAAATTAGAAATATCAGGAGTCTTAAACATAGGTGTGTGAGTTAGCAGGGAGTTCTGGAAACACTGGGAAAAGTTACACACACTGCTGCCACCCACCATAGAGGCTGTGCCCTGCAGAGTGGTGACCACAGCTTACTCAAATCTTCTCTCAGAAGAAGACCTCAAGACATGGGATGGGGGCAGCATAGCAAAGTTTCGGGCAGTTAAGGGAGTCATTAGTAGACAGAAACAAATTCTACTCCTTCTGAGGTGACAGTCTAAGACAAGTGCTGATGGCATGCCTAAACTCAGTGTCAGGACACCACAAGAGGCACAGCCAATGGTTCTGCACCCAGAGCAACACCGCCACAGCATGTTACCCTCCATTTTTATTCATAAATAACCTATTCGCTTAGCTGACACACACTGTTTCCATGTTGTGTGAATGAGAATTATATTACTAAAAAAATGGGATTTGTAACTGCAAAATCCATTCCTAAAGTACTTTCGTGGTCATTATGGATTTGAGCCAAAGGGGAAAATGCCAGACAACTCACACAAATGTGGCCTTCTGAGGTCAAAGAAAGCGTCAGTCTACAATTCCAGCTGCCTCTTCCTCCTGCAAGCCACAGTCCTTTCCACGGCTCTTAGTGTGACATGTTTAAGATCTCTGTGCTTTCTGTTGATCACCTTGTCATTTAACACACACACACACACACATACACACACACACACACACACACACACACACAGAGCTGTGTTTTTAAGAGTAGAAAGCGGGAAGAGGAGGTTTAGAAATATAAAAAGATAAAACCCTTTCTATCTGCCCGTACGCTTGCTTGAGAAATTAGTTTTCATAAAATATAGTAATCTAAGGGGTATTTAGTGCAAAAACGAATAAACTTGGTGTGTCGATGACTTGTTCTCTGTCACTGAAGCTCAAAGGGGGATTGAGAACCTGCTAAATCTGAATTGTCACTCAGACAGCAGTTTCATGGACAGTGGCATTGCTCTGAGACACTGGTCAGTTCTCAGGGTAATTCGCTTGGACATTGCCGCAATTATATGCCATCTCCCCTGAGCATTCATCAACGCAAAAGAGAAGGCTCCAGGGATAACCCTAATTCCCATGCTGGCACTGTAGAAAGCCTGTCGGCCACACAGTGCGCATCCACGTACTATCACAAGGTGTTGCCGGCATAGACCCAAGGACAGGCACCTAGGGTACCCCTTCGAGCAAGTCTGGTAGAGAAGCTTCAGTAGTGGAGAAAGCCTGCAGTGAGGGAAAACTTACCAATTGGAGCTGACGTGGGCGGATGCTTTGCTGCAGCAGGGCAGATAGAAGGCGGGTCTGGCAGCGACCCTTGGATCAGGCTTTCTTAGGTTTGGATCAGGCTTTCTTAGGTTATGTGCACATAAGTCTAAGAAGTCATGGCACCAAATAATAGCATTTTGTGCACATGGGAGATACAAAACATTCACTGCCAGGTGCCATTTAGAGTTTTATTTAAAAGTTTGGATGTGGGGGAGGGGAGAGAAGAAAAAAAGGAAGAAAAGAGCAGAGCAGAGAGGAAAGAGTAGAAAAAGGAGAGCTCACTGCCACGTGCTATTTCCTTTTAAAGGCATGCAGCCACGCCTAGGGGTGTGCAGATGCACAGCTTCACCTGGGAGCTCCTCTGCAGGCAGGGGCGTGGCCACAGCCTGGGGCAAACACACCAACACACACACACACACACACACACACACACACACACACACACACACACACACACACACACACACACACCAAGACAGAGCTGTTGACCGGGAGAGAAGATAGCCACATGAAGGCAGCAACAGAGACCGGGTAAATATTTACCCAATCCAACAAATGCATAAGTCTCCCAGAATCTGGAATTAACAAGGATAGAGCCTCTCTTAGAGCGAGCCTTCAGGGGAAGCATAACCCTGCTAACACCTTCATTTTTGACTCATGGTAAAACTGTGGCTACTGCTTTATGGCACACAGTTTGTGCTGTGGCAGCATCAAGAGCGAACACACAAAGGAGAAAATACAAAGACGGAGTAGACTGCTGTCGACAGTAGCTGGTCCTGGAAGGTCATTGTGCAACATCCCCTAATGCCAAAGAGAAAACTAATAAGCTCTTAGGTCCCTAGACCACGCTCTAAGAAGCCAGCATCCAGATGTCCTTTAATTGTTCCATATGAACTGCCTGGATATTCTATGGCATCCTACAATGTCTGGTCTTTCTGGAGGGCAGATCTTTCCCAGTCATCTAATTGCCAGGCTTTACTGCTTCCTCTCCCTGTTGGTCCATTACTAACAGGGATTCAGCTCAGTCCAAATTCAAAGTTTATCTCTTCCTTAGCCAAAATACTAATTGTTTGGTTTGCACCTCAAAGATTCATATAGAGTTCATATATTCATATATATTCATAGAAGTTTGTTTCCTAGTGTGGAAAGGTGAGGTGGTGAACTTCAAGAGTCTACTGCTAGGTGCCTCGAGTGTCATGAGCAGATTGATGCTGTCTCGAGAACAGGTCAGGCCCTTGGGACGGGATTTGTTTCTGAATGAGTGGTTGGGAAGGAGCTGGAGAAATGGCTCAGTGCTTAAGAGCAATAGCTGCTCTTGGACAGGGCCAGTTTGGTTCCTGGCACCCACATGGCGGCTCTCAACAGTCTGGTCCTGGAAGGTCATTGTGCAACATCCCCTAATGCCAAAGAGAAAACTAATAAGTTATGTGAGTAAACATGTAAAAACCATTTAGGAATTTTGGAATCAGTTCCAAGGAATATGATGCCTTTTTCTGGCCTCCACAGGCATTGCATACATGTGATGCATAGATGCATATGCAGGTAAACACCTATACACATAAAAATAAAGAGCAATAGTGAAAAAAGAAGGGTTTTTACAAGCAGGTCTTACCCTCCCCTCAATCTTAATTCCAAACACTTCCTGTCATGGTGACGTCAGGTCAGCTGCCAGGGGGCCCTACCACCCCCATGGTCCTGAGCCTCTGGAACTTCAAGCTTAATACAAACCCCTTTGTGTGGTGATAAGTTACATATTTAATAAAACCTGGACTATCAAGAGATCAGCCCACAGTCAAACTAGGCCGAGGTAGCTCTGGGAGTTCCAGGGATAACAGAGCAGTGGTAACTCACACAGTACAGGGATCCAGAGAACCTCTGTGAGAACAAGGCCAAACAGCTGGGCTTCAGTGGCACACACCTTTAATCCCAGCATGGGGGGGAGGGGAGCTGGGAGTGGTGACCTAGGCCTCTAATCCTATAACTCCAGAGACAGAGATCTTTCTGTGTTTCTGTGAGCTCAAGGCTGACTAACCAAAGAGAGTAGAGTAGCTCATGCCTTTCATCTTAACCTGGATAGGATACAGCTGGGCAAAGAAGATATGTAAGGCAGGCTTGGGAAAACAGCAGGCATTTGAAGCAACCAAGAGCAAGGCTGAGGAAGCTGGAAGACAGCTGGTGAGATTTGACTGTGCCGTTTCTCTCTTTGATATTTCAGGTTTTATTAAATATGTAACACATCACCACACTTCTGTTTGAGGAACACAAAATAAACTAAGTTATGTGAGTAAACATATAAAAACCATTTAGGAATTTTCTATATTTATTTTTTTATCCCATTGTATACAATGCATGTTCTAAGAGTATCACACACTATCACTGGAGGAGAAAGTGTCTTGCCTTTGTTCATACTGCTCTGTCCCTTAAGGACCCACTGAGTCCTACATTCTGACAGAAGTGCCCTAGTATCTATAATAGATGCCTCTAAAAAAGTTATGAAATTATCCTTGCTTTTATAATTATCTACAAAAAAAGAAAAGAAAAGCTAAATTTCTCCAACCAACTGGGGTTGGCTCAGTGTGGGCAACACGCAAAAGCAGAGAGCGAGCTGACTTCACAGTTATCCACTGACCACCACAGGTAGACCATAACATGGACTCTAACTTTTAAATATGACGAAAGTACTTCATGGTCTCTTTTCTGTAACCTCACTGACAGCTGACCTCACTGCCCTTGCCCTGTAAGGCCAGCTTAAATAAAACAAGGGTTCCTTGAGTGCAGACAATGGGATACTGTGACAGTTCATCGGATGACTAAGATGGTTCTAATGACAAGCATCACAGAACCCAGATGCACAGGACATGTGGACAGCTAACTGCTCAGGAGAGACAGAGAGAAAGGCACAAGATGCTATTACACCCACTCAGAACAGTGTGGGATTTGAAACTTCATGTTTAATTTTGGAGTCTTATGAAATTTTACACTCAATATTTTCAGAACACAGTTGACCCTGGGCAACAGAAACCACAGGAAGCTAAACCCACGATAAGATAGAACCACTGTTTGGTTATCAGTGATGTTAAGGCCACTGCATAAAGTCATGCAAGGTACTTATTGTGATTAATATACCATAGAGTTGACAATGCCATGATCTTTATTAGTGCCATCAGCAGCCATGTTTATTAATTCCAGCTAAATAACAGAGATTTGGCTCTTGGGATAGCAGTACTATGCATTACTGATCTTGCCATTATCTTCTAACGTTCTGGGTATTAACACTAAGATTTTGTTGAGTATTTTTATTTAAATATTGCACTCTAGGAGACAGGGACTTGATTGGGACATACCAATGCCTTTGGAGGGGTAGGCTGGAGAACTGCTGAAGGAGCTGAGATCTAATTAAGTCTGTGTGATGTAGGAAGCAAGGCTCCACTTGTTATTCTAGAACGCCCTTTATTAGGATGGCTTCTCTATTAATCTGACATTTCCTTCTCCAGATTCTCTTTCTTATATGCCACCAGTCCATGCATCTGTCTAAAACACAATTTCAGTCATGTTGCTGTTCTGTTTTTCCAGAGAACCTAAGTGTCCTAGAGGCTCAGAAGCTGACCAGAACACATTCAGGTGACTAAGGTGACTGCTGAATCAGCCCTCAACCAGGAAAAAAAGGTCCTGAAGCTTTCCCAAGCTCTGTAAGCAATAAACTCAATGGTGCTGAAGAGATAGCTCAGCTGTTAAGAGCACTTGCAGCATTTTTTTTGGTGGGGGTGGGGGGAGATCAAGGCTTGCTTCCCAGCACCCAAGTTGATAGCTTATGACCATCTGTAAGCTTCAAGGGGATCTCTAGCCTCCATAGACACCTGCACTTACAAGTGTACACACACATATACAACCACATATACACATACACACACACACAATTGAAAATAAAATAAAACATGAAAGTAAATAAATAAAAATAAATGGATGAATACTTGCTGTGAAAGCATAAGATCCTTAGTTGGATCCCTAGAGCTAACATAAACTGAAATAGTATATGTAGATAAATAAAAAGCTGGATGTGGTAGCACACATCTATATACCTAGTTTGGGGGAAATGGAGACAAAAGGATCTTCGGGATTTGCTTGCTAGCCAGCTAGTCTGGCAGAACTGAACTGATAAGCTCTAGGTTTAATGAGGGTCTATCTCAGCAAATGAAAGGCAAAGCGATTAGGCAAAGAGATGTGATGTTGACCCGAGGTTTTCCCATGGACACAGACACAGACACACTCACACAAACACACACACACACACACACACACACACACACACACACGTATATAAAGTCATAAAACATCCCAGAACTATTAGCTCTACAAGTAACTGCTGCACAGAAACCATGGAACACTGAGGCCTTCAAGAAAAGTATTGGGTCAGCTTGGTTTGGC
>PVIH01005587.1:51712-122200 GCA_004025045.1 Sigmodon hispidus
CACACACACACACACACACACACACACACACACACACACACACACACACACACACACACACACACACACACACACACACACACACACACACACACACACACACACACACACACACGCATACACACACGCATACACACACGCACACACACACACGCGCACACACACACACACACATACACACACATACACACACACACATACACACACACATACACACACATGCATACACACACGCACACACACACATACACACACGCATACACACCTAAATGCAAAGATTAATTTTAGAGAAAAAGAATTCATGGAAAATGACAGCTTTGTAGATTTTTATGTTCAGACAATATTTTCTTCAAGAATAAAGATGAAATCAAGGCATTTCACTCAGACAAAAACATACAGATTCCCACCACAGACTACACCTGGTAGAGGAACCTATAGCCACAGCTCTCAGGAAGCCAAGGCAGCGGGGTTAAGTTCAAAGTGAGCATCATGGATTGCACACAGTGAGACCCTGACTTGAAACAGAGAGAGATTAGATTAAAACTGCCTTCCAGAATTCTCTACCATTTATCAGCTCACTAGAGTATGACTTCCAGCAGGAGAGGTAAAAGCCAGATGCTATAAAAATGGGAAGTGAATTACTGAGAACAGAGTGACGTTTGAGTCCATGTACTAGATGCTGACACCTGTCATGCTCTGCCCTAGTTCTTTTGCTTCGACACCATGTTTGAAAAGTGCTGTACAGGTTCTCATCACTCACCAGCCCTCCTCACAGAGCTATGTCCCCAGCCCTCTTTCCAACCTCCAGGGATTTTTTTACTCTCCTAACAAAAGTTGATGTAAATCTAATCTCATTGGGGAAAGAGCTTCTCTCATGGCGCTAGCTACTGGGCACTCCTGTCTTCAAGCACATGCCGTCAAGGTCTCCAGTTACCCTCCATAGATTTTAAAACATGGTATTACAGGAAACTGTGCTCAGTGCTGTGATGGGTGCGGGTGCTCAAAGATATGTGACCACTACCCTCTGGGAACTCATAAATTAGCTGAGGATATGAGACATAAATCATATAAAGCTAACTAATAATTCTGTAATTATCATAATAAAATGACACAGAGGAGACCAGAGATTTGTCTGTGATTAATTGCCAACTAAGTTAACTAGTTCATAAGGAATACATAAATCACTGTTAATTGGATTTCCAAGGAAAGCATTATGACGGAGGAAGAGCATATTGGATGGGAGGAAATGCCTGGGTACGGAGAGTTCAACAGACAGGATGAGTAAGATAAAATGAGTCAACGTAGGGCTAAGGGGCATGTGTAGCTGATGAGGACAGAGAAACTGACCCATGCATCATCACAAGGGAAGCTCCTGAGTCACCTACTACAGGAGAAACAAGCCTATTTATTGTTGATCTTCAGTAACCCACACAACGGCCTTAACCGTTAGGTACCATTACTTACATTTTAGAGATGAGTAAAAGTAGCTAAAAAGATGCCCCATCCCATAAAATGGCAGTAAGTTAAAAAGAAAAATTAAAAGAGAGGAAGAGTAGGGCAAAGGGAGAGGAGGACCAGAAAAGAGGGGAGATGCTCCCTCCGGAAACGGAAAGAAAAATATCTACAGTAAAGTTAAAGGACTATGACAGCAACTTCTAGTAGTGGTTCTTCCCCGGCATGCAGAGCTTCCCCCCATTTTTATGAGCTCATTTCTTCTATGATATTCTATACTCCTCACTCTGACTGTGGTGGGCTTCTCAGCAACAGGAAGAACTTCTGCGCAGAAGTACACGAATTTGGAGGGAGTTGAAGATGAACAATGAAAATCCCCATGATTTTCAATCATTGAACCTTCCAACAAGCCACTGTGTACAATGTCTCACTGACAGCTTATAGCCCAGGAAATGGAGCCACTTACTTAGCCTGACCTTAGAGACGTGGTGGGGTTGAAGTTCAAGTACAAATCTCTCTGCCTCCAAAGACCGCTCCAGAAACTATCGGTTCTCAGACCCTTGGCAATAGGCACCCACTAAGGCACTGTGCAGTCTGTTTGGGGTTTTTGTTTGCTCTTATTAAGACTGGTACTCTTGGTTTATAAACAGCAATTTAAATTTAATCTTAATGTACTGAAATATAAAATAAAAGACATACTAAAATATGAGGGCACTACAAATAGAGTCAACATAATTTTAAGAAATTTCCTTCTATTCTGTATCTTATCATATAAGGTGCTGTACAGGCTTAATTGTAAAGTTTAGAAATAATTGCATTTAGACTGAACATTTAGAGTGTGTGTGTGTGTGAGAGAGAGAGAGAGACAGGGTAAGAGAATATTGGCAAGAAAGAGGAAGCAAAAGAGGGATACAGGGAATCAAGAAGAAATACATCCATCCTTAGTAACCTGTGGGCTACTGAGAGATAGACATAAATATACAAGAGCTTACTGGCATTTGCTTGCATAAGAAGATTATATTCAGAGCCAAAACAATGTGACATGCTATGTTAAAGGTTCTGAGATGCTCACATTTAGCTATGTCTCCTACTTCTCCATCTGCAGTATTGGTCCATATTGGTCTATATATTCTGGTGGGACATTGGAGGAATAAGTTTGCAACTGCCAGTCATAAAACCAGAAAGATATTTTGACATTTCAGAGGAGTTCCAGACAATGTTGGGGAAAACCTAATGCTACCTACACCAATATAAAGTTGATTTTTCAAGGTTTTGTTTAAACTTCATCTTTATTTCATAATTCACTGTTTTATGAAATGTTTAAAAGACTTTATGTTTAATTCATCAAAGAATACATTTCACGGGGCTGGAGAAATGGCTCAGTAGTTAAAAAATCACGAGTTACTCTTGCAGAAGACCCAGGTTCAGTTCTCAGCACCCACAACGGCCATCTGTAACTCCAGGTCCAAGGATCTTATGCCACTTGTGGCCGCTGCAGGCACTGCAAGCATGTGGTGCACATACATACACTCAGAAACACACAGATACACATAAAATAAATTGAAAAAGAACAAGTTTCAAGCTGAGAAGACAGCCCAGAAGTAAAGTGTTTGCCATAAATGCATGAAGACCTGGTCCCCAGAATCCATGTAAAAAGCTAGGTGTAACAGAATATATCTGTAACTCCTGTGCTGGGAGGCCAAGACAGGGGGATCCCTGGAATTTGCTGGTCAGCCAATCTAGGTGAACCAACTCTAAGTTCAGTGAGGGATCCTATCTCAAAAATAAGATAGATAAGGAAGATAGTCAATAACAAAGTCTGGACTCCATATACATGATCACAGGGGTGCACATTTAACACACACACACACACTCACACACAAAATGAGTTTCCAGTCCATCGTTTTCTCCATAAAGTTAAAAGAAATTAATCATTAATTCTATTATAGGTAAATGCCCACCATAAAGCATCAGAAGCCATAGTCACCTTTTCTGTTTTGCAGTTTTCCCATTCTCTAAAATGGCTGCGCAATATTATCACCTGGCGAACTTTGAAGGAAAATTCCCTAGTTCACTCTAATAAGACTCTCAGGGGCTGAGGAACACTTTCATTATCCTAGAGTAATTTTAATATGCCGCTAAGCAGGGGAATCGCTGCCACTTAGTGCCCATTAATCTAATGGCCTTCCGCACCTCTGATGTTTAACCAACATCTCCAAATGAGTCATGGGACAAGGGAGGCTAATGGTGAATGAGGTTCATTACTAATGGAAAACAAATGCGTAGAAAATTAAAATTCCAAAATGCCTTTATCCCAAACCAGGCTTCCCATGCTGAAAATCATACAGATGATAGTTTGATATTTTCTGATTAGGTTGAGTTCTGGGTCCTTTTGGAAGGTATTAAACTACTATAGCAGTTTTACAAAGAATGATGTTGTCTCTGGGCACAGACTCCTTTGGCACCCAATATGGTTTGACTTAGCTTCTGTTCACAATGGGGTTAGATCACCACCATAAACACACAGCAAAAGTGCCTTAGGATCTCCACATGTATGCTCAAAAAACATTAACATATATCCAGTTTGGGGTATAATAGCTGGCATGGTGGTCATCCCAGAAAGTGGTTCTCATTACACCCCTCCCCCCCAAGAACAATTCTTCAGCCAAGGAGTAAGCCTTGAAGATGCACGGAACTTGCAGTTCTCATGCTCAAGTGTTTGCTGAGAGGTCCCTTTGGGCTTGAAGAGCAACTCTGAGACATAGGCAATGTGGAGAAGCCCAGATCAGGCACACTTACTGGAGAGCCTCTTCTTACTTTTGACTGACCACTTTGTACTTGACCTCACTCATTACCACTTCTTTTGCCTGCCCACCTGCTGCCACACCTAGCAGTCGGCTTCCATGGGCCTGCCCTATGACCCTGTCCATCATTATCAGAGCAGCCTGGCTACAGATACTGCCTTCCCCACCTATGCCACCCAGCAACCCTGTACTGGCTATTGTAGCTTCAGTCTGTTTCCAAGTTCTACTGCGCAGTCTCAGAAACAAGTCTGAGGTGGTCACTCCTATGTTCAGAAAACTTTTCATGACTTTCCAACTGTTATCCTTCTGGAAAAGTCCAAACCTTCTACTGTGACCTACAAGGGCCCTTCCTTGGTCTCCAATTAACCCCAACACCACGGCCAGGATCATTTTTATTAACCTTGGCATTCTAGAACCCTGTACCCTAGCTCTAGCTCTGCCCATTGAGCACAGCCTCCCCAACTTGCTTTTCCTTGACTTGACCTGGCTTTCTTACTTCTCTACCCTAGAACATTCTTTGTGCCATAAACATTCTAACACACCACTTCCTTGCTACAAATGGGTCTTTGCCTCAGTTGCTTATGAGGTAAACTTTCATGACAGGCTGAGAGAATGATTCATCACCTTTCAAAGCCTCTGCAGGTCTCTGCTTTTTGCTCCCCAGATTTCCCTCTCAGTTCTTCTATAAGTCATTTCAGCTTTAACCTACCTCAAGTTTCTGGGATTCAGCTCCACCCTCAATGATAGCAAATGACCTTGCTGGTAACTTCACAGAGAATTTAGAAATCAACAGGTTTTTCCTTCTAAATGTCTGACTGTCCTCTGCTTTCAAACTCCTGTAGACTTCTGTGACCTCCTCTGTTTTCAGGTCCTTGTTTCTGCAATTCAGTGCAGCTTGAAGACATACCAAGATTGGAAACCAAGACTGATTTCCAGCCTATTGGTTTGGGATCTCCTTGAGACAGTCAAAATAATGTTGGATGGGCAATTAAGATGAATGAGGATGGAGCGCTGGAGAAGGTCCAGTCAGGAATTCCTCAACTAGCCCTCTTCAGATCTTCAAATGCTATCTCTTCTACAGTGTCTGCAACTTAGGACTCAAACATCCCCCTGCCTTTGAACTTACAACCAACTTTTAACTGTTAATCAACACAGTCTAACCTGCCTTGCAATCTGTTTCATTTTTCTACGCTTTAATCCATCAAGACAATGGTCTCTTCGGAGCTGGGAGCCTGTGCTGACATTGGCATATGTGTAAATACATATAACTACAGTCTTACACATTACACTTAAGAAATATAGATCAACTCTACTCAGTAGACTCTAGGAACAATCAATTTACTCTATTCACATGGTCCAACAGAGCAGTTGCTAGTCACTTATGGCCACCTAACACCTCAAATGTGGCAGGCATGAGTGAGACAATTCTTGTCACCAAAGAAGCAAAGATGGTTTCCAGGACATACCTAACCCTCCCGAGTCATGGTCACCCATTAGACATCTGGTACAAAAAAGTAGCTGCACTGAGCACCAAAGAGGCAGGTTAGACACATGACATTGAAACAGTACTATAATGAGAAGCTTAGCTAAAACAAACAAACACAAAACCTGACTCAAATTCTACAAACGTAGTGACCTCTCAGAACACAACATGCTGGTAAGTACAGGACTTTGAGTATAAACAACTGAATGATCAAGGTCTAGACCTCCAAGCTCCTGCAAACACCACCAGCTGTCAGGTCCAGCATCTCCCCACACTGGGCAGAAGATTATTAACAACAGCTACCCAGTCCAAGTGCTTAATGGTGCTGTGCAAGTCACAGGCATTAAGAGCATTAGCCCAGCCCACTCACAAGCGTAAAATTGCCACTGTGACTTCTAATTTACAGATGAGTAAGAGGGCACTTAAGGTTAAATAAGGCATCCAAGGTTATCGAGCTGCTAATCAAGAAAGCTGGAGCTTCAACAGCCATCTTAGACCCTTATTTATTTATCCTTTGGGTAAAGAACATAAACACTTGCAGGCCAAACTTGGGTCCACAAGGCTGGATGTTACCGTTTCACCCACATCCACACTTGGGAACCTGTGCTGCAGGGGTACGGGCGTAGGGGGTTATAGGTGGGGGAGGGGTCATGGGTGGGAGTAGGAACTAAAGCCCAACAAATCCAAGGCCAGCTCTAGGAGCTGAGTCTATTGAATAAAAAGCATTTTCCAACTTCCTTTATCCACCCCCTCTGGGTGCCTTCCTGAATTGCAGAAGTCACTACCCACCCTGACCAAGCACAGCTTTACTTTTATAGCTCACTCAAGGACAACAGTATTTCCCCACTGTCTATGTCCTAAGACAAAAGTACCTTCCTTCTCTTCACCCTTTCTTTAAGAAACAAGGAGAAGGAAGAAGCAGGGAGGGGGTTCCCTTTGCATCACTTGGGTTCACAATCCAGTTGTTTCACTGGATCTTGCTCCAGAAAGCACAGTCACCTGGCCAGCGCACAAAGGACTTGAGAGGAGAGGAGGAGGAGTATGCACCCAGCCTGGCCTGTTTCTGATTAACCTGAAGAGCTATTTCAGGAGCATACATTCTACAGGAGTCTAATGTTCCACCACCCCAACGCTGATTTCACAGTTACTTACTTTAAGTGTAGAAAGCCACTAAAGGACCTAGCTCATTTCCAGCTGCCCATCTCCACCTCCTTCTGGTTTGCAGGAAGAGAGACAGAAAGCTGGGAGGCCATGTTGCTTCCCACTTCAAAATGATAATGAGCTGAGACCCACTCCAACTATGTAAATGTCTCAGCACTCTGTCTGGCCAAATTACTGCTTCTCTTGGCTTTCAGGGGGAATATTTGAACCTTCCCTGTTTATTAGGGCCAGCAGAATTCCAACTCTAACTATGGAATTTACTAATATAATAACATTACAAAAATACTTGGATGCTAATGTCAAGCTACCCTGTCTGGCTCACAGCTAATAAATTTGACTTTAGTTTTGAGATGGGAGCCTCATTATTTCACCATAGAGCTCAGACTAGTCTCAAGCTCCTGATCCTCCTGATTCAGTCACTTGGAGGACTATGTAACATTCAGCAACTTGGACCTTTGCTGGGTTTTGTAGTTATTGTTGAAGAAGACGTTCATATTATGTAGTTGAGGATGGCTTTAAACTGATGTGCCTACATCTGCCCTTTGAACAGTAACTTTACAAAAGTGTGCCACTGTGCCCAGTTGCTCTACCAACTGCAGACTCACATGCTCATCCCCAACATTCAACTAGATTTTTAAAAGATTATTATTTTATATACCTACAAGCATGCAAGTATGTAGGTGCATGTACTTGTGTGAACACACAGAGACCAGAAGAAGGTGTCGGGTGTCCTCTATCTCTGCCTATTTCTTTAAAATAAAGTCTCTTCTTGACCTGGGGCTCAGGTCTTCTTGCTAGAACAGAAACCAGCAAAATCCCAAGGTCCTCTTGTCTCCATCCCACTTGGAACTGTGGTTACAAGTGTGCTCACTTTTGTTATGTGCATGCTGAGATACAAACCCTCATTCTCAGACTTAGTCTACAGACACTCTTAATCACCGATCCATTTCTCTAGCACCAATCAGTTTCTCTAAGACAACACGCAATGTCTTAGTAAGTCATGGCCTCCATAGGTCGCAGCACTGTCTTTACTTATCATGGAGTAAAGGAGTGGCTGACAGCAAAGCAGGATGCAGGATGATTCTTAGAGTCTTAGCCTCTAAGACATCCTAGGTACCCAAAGGCAAAATGGGTACCAGGGAAGACCTCCTTAGCTCCTGTGTGTTTACTTAATCCATTAAGTAAAGCAATAAAGAGATACAGATAATCAAGCATCTCTTTATTACTATACTTTACATGAAATAAGACCTGGAATTTTCTATCTTCAATGAGAAATCGGCCTTCCATTATAAAACTTAGAAACCTCTCCTGTCTTCTCCTCTCTCCACAACTGAGAAGCTGTTGGATGGTAGGTGGAGAGAGGTGCACTGTCAACCGAAACCCATTTCTAAGACACGCTTCAAGACCAACCGCATAGGCTATCAGAGCCCATGATCCTTAGGCTTTTACATTTTTCTCTCAAAAAATGCAACTTTCTCAGTTTGTGATCATCAAATACCTAGTCTACCGCCTGACTGACAGCATTTAGTTAATCACTCATTTCTGCAGACACAAAGTTTATGGCTAAAGATGCTTAAGGAGAGATTGGGGGTGTAGTTCAGTATCAGAGCACATGTCTAGACAGTGCAAAACCCTGGGTTCAGTTTTCAGCTCTGAAAAAGGGAAAAAAATGTTTAAGGAGCACTGTTTATAATTTTGAAGCATTACAGGAATTCCTACACTGTAGGAAGATGTTTAAATAAAATGTAGTGGAGTCTGATAACAAAATATTGGGACTATCAAGACATAATTTGTATGAAACTACTCAAAATGAAATGAAAAAAAGTGGAGGAAGCAGCAGTTTTGTTTTTTTTTTTTTTCAGCCATCAAGGTAGCTAAGAGTCATGTACAAACTACCAGGGGCTGTGTATCACAGCAGGCCTCCCCATGGGCACTGTGGACCACGCTGGATGACAAAGCCATCTTCTCCCGGGTTAGCGACAGTCATAGCTGACCCAACACAAGTGCGCCATCTAAATGGCACCTGCGGAATTCAGAACACACATTTGGCCTGCAACTTGCACCAAGGTGTAGTTATCTGGCTACAAACTGAGCCGCTATGGGATGACCTCATACCCAACACTAAAGTGGCCAGTATAGAAGGTATAAATTTATGCTGAACAGAGTGAAGGTTACAATATCTGGAAGGCTGGAGCCCAACTCCCTCAACGTAGACGCTAGCCTACGCTCACTCTAAGTCCTGGATTTCCTAAGACTGTTCTGATATCAGCAGAAGGCCCAAAAGTTAGATGAGAAATAGGAATAATGGAAAGATAAAGAATACCCTCCTCAACACACCCAAAGGAGATTCATCCCATCTCCCTGCCTTCCTCCCTCCTTCTCATCTCATGAAAGTGACTTAGTCCAAATGCCCGCTCAGCAGAGCACAGCAAGGAGGCACGCTAGCTTCCCCCAACCCCCAGCCTCACAACATCCTCATCCATCAAAGACTATGAATGTGACATTATCTGGAAAGGGGGTCTCTGTAGATATGCTCGCATTAATAGAAGGTGATTCTAGATTAAAGCGAGCCTACCACAGGAGGAAAAGGGGGTTTCCTTCTACTCATCTACATTCCAGCTGGGCTATAAATTAAGATGGTATAAGGCAGATTATGAAGATAAAAACCATATCTATACCATATATACAAATATCCCACAGAATGGGAGACTCAAAATGAAACAGGTGATTGAAAGGTAAGCAACATCCTGCGCTACAAAAGCATTCAGGGCTTGTGAGGGGTTGTGGTTACATGTGTATGGAAAGGTGTGTGTGCTGAATAAAACATTGTTAGCCACATATGGTCTTACAAAATAAGGGTGGTCATGGCAACCACTCTGTCTGTAACATTCTTACTAATGCATATTTTCTTTTAGATATGTGTTTTGGGTTTTTTTCTTCTTGTGGTGATATGTTATATATTTAATAAAAACCGGTCTGGTGGTGCAAGCCATCAGTCCTAGCACTTGGGAGGCAGAGATAGGAGGATCTCTGTGAATTTGAATCTCAGTTTGGTCTACAAAGCAAGTTCCAGGATGGTCAGGACTGTTATTCCAGGCTGCTTTTATTAAATATATAACATATCACCACACCTTTTTTTTTTTTTTTTAACAAAAGCATAGCTTCCCAGATCTACTCCTGTGCCTGAGTTTCTCAGAATAATAAGCTTGAAAAATGCCAAACAAGTGTATCTGGTGTAGTATATTCAGGCTCCTGTAATTACATTTGAAGTAGTGTAGACTGAACCTCAACAGGCTCATTTTTCAAGACCAATGTAGGTGGCATCTGGACATTCACAGGACACACTCAAAAGGATGAGAGAGAGAGAGAGAGAGAGAGAGAGAGAGAGAGAGAGAGAGAGAGATTGAGATTTGAGCAATCCGTCTACAAGCCAAGAATCAGCACCCACCAGATGCCAGGGAAGGTGCCCAGCATCTTCTCCCTGGGGGCTCCAGAAAGCAGCAGCTTGGCCAACACCTTGATTTCAGACTCTGGCTTTCAGATCTATGAGAGGCTCCATTTCTCTTGCTTCCAGCTGCCCCATTTGTGGTGGCTGGCCTATGCAAACTAACAAACACAATAAGGAAGAAAGTTGGAAGTGGTGAGTGTGGGGCCTGGAACAGAGTGAGCTTCACCGGAGAAAAGGACAGCTGCATTTCTGCATGTGGAAGAAGAAAGGGCAGTGAGGACAAACGCAGGGGGGAAGCAGCTCCACAACATCCTCATCCACTGAAAACTGTGAATGTGACATCACTACTCATAGCTGGGAGACTGGGTTCTTCTACTATAGGAGGGGGCAGCCTTGGCCAGGAGCAGTACAGGAGGCAAGGGACAAGAAACATATCCTGGCTGGCTGCAGCGAGGAAACCATGGAGCCTGACAGTAATATGTGGAGGCAACTGAGTAAGTACAGAGCACGGTCAGAATAAGAGAAGGAAGTTGCAAAGACAGAAGGGTAGACTCAGAGACTCACAGACGGCTCTGCGGAGAACTGGTTTAGATTCACAACTGGTTTGGCCTTTTTCACATATTAAAATCCAGAAATAAATGTAGATGTGAAAAGTATGTGCATGTGTAAGTGTGTGCACATATAGATTACTATAAATATACATGTATGTGCATGCATACATGTATTCTCTACTCCTGTCCTCTCAGAGGGTCTGGGATGAGCAACAAACATGTGTTGTACTCTTAATGTACTTGGCCTCCATAATCTCATAGGGAGGGGCACTATTAGGAGGTGTGGCTTTGTTGAAGTAGGTGTGGCTTTGTTGAAGGAAATGTGTTACTGTGGGGGTGGGCTTTGAGATTTTCTATGCTCAGGATACCGTCCAGTGTCTCAGTCAACTTCCTGTTGTCTGCAAGATGTAGGACTCTAAGCTATTCCTCCAGCACCACATCTGCCTGCACACCGCCATGCTCCCTGCCATGATGATACTAGACTGAAGCTCTAAACAGTAAGTGAGCCCCTTCAATTGAATGTTTTCCTTATAAGAATTGCTATGCTCACGGAGTCTTTTCACAGCTATAAAAACCCTAAGACACATGACAAGGGCAATGAACACACCCTCTGCTCAAATCTTAGTTTCTGAATACTCCACCAACCAGAGCCAGAGATTCTTAGAGCAGTAGCTGATTCCAAGCCTAGGCCAGAGAACACAAAAAAACAAGGCTTAGCAGAATGGTTACTTACTTATTTTGGGAAAAGAAAATGGGCTTTACAGGGCCTGCACAGGCCAAATAAGACAAAATTTGAGCATCAAATAAGTAATAAGAAGAATGTAAGAATCCTTGAATAAGTAAGCACGGAGTAAGCTTTACCATAAAGTAGAACGCCAATCAATAAACATTGGAGAACCATGGCAATCGGAGACTGACATCTAAGACCTAGCAAAGTAGTAATTCTTCAATTAAGAAGCATCAGTGAAAAGCAGGGCATGTACACCCAGTACCACTGTCACTAGTTCAAGGACTGTAAAAGCTACATAGTGATTCTGAGGCCAGCCTGGGCTATATCATGAGATTCTATCTCAAGAAGCAAAAAACAGAGCTGGGGAGATGGTTCAGTGAGTAAAGGCACTGGCTGCCAAGCCTGAGGACCTAAGTACAATCCCAGAACATATACGGCAGCAATGCAGCACTGACTATGGCAAGTTGCCTTCTGACTCCCACACACCCACCCAAGCATGTACCCCCAACTCACACATGCAAATGTAAATAAATAAATGTAAAAAGGAAGAAGGAGGAGGAGGAGGATAAAGATAGATAGATGCTAACCTATAAGAGAAAGGCTGGTAAGTGGAGCATCCATAGTCCTAAAGTACCTCTCACAAAATATTTTTACTACAAATAATTTTACAACAACAACATCTGGGCTAGAGAGATGGTTTGTCCGTTAAAGGCTCGCAACCAAAAATACAACAACCAAAAGGCTAATAATCCCTTAGTGAAGTGGTGAAAGGAACATCATCAGTAAAGACACAGATCACAGTCATAGATAAGCCCCAGTCTGCTAGATGAGGGCATCACGCCTGCAATGATGCTATTTAAAAGTACATGACCTGAATAACATCATGAGGAAATATCCAATGAGGCCAGGTTGGCAGATATTCTATAGGCTAATGCCCTGTGGCTGTCAAAAGTGTCAAGTCCATGCAAACTGAGGATGGATTAGAAAGGAGGGGTCCCTGAATGCAATGCCAGGCCCTGGATCAGACACAAAGGCCATTATTGAGACATCTGGCAAACTTGAATGGGTCTGTGGATTAATGGTACCAGTGCACCAGTGCATTTCCTGGTTCTGGTGGTCATGCTGTGGTGATGTTGAAGAGTGTCTTTAACATAGGAAACAAGCATTCAGGAGAAGAAGGCCATCAGATTTAGGAAGCAGCTCTCTTGGGGTTCTGGGAGAGGGAGTGGAGGTGGGGGCAAGAAGATTCTTTGTGCTATTCTTGAAACTTCAGTCTAAGTCTGAAATTAGTTCAAAAGAAAAGGACTTGGCAGGGAAGACAATAGCAAAGTATGTAAATAATTTACAAGGCAAGGGGGAAACAAATTTCTGCAAATATAAAAACCCTCCAAAAGTCTTTGTTAAAAGTCTCTTCAGTTAAGCTGCTGACCATTCGTCCTAATCCAGGCATGGAGACACTAAGCACATACGCTATTACCCATCCACCCTGCCTGCGTTCAAGGCCATCTAATTGAGGTCACAAGTATTTGATCAATGAGCCTCTGAGGTTCACTTCCTGGGAAAGATGGGCAGTGCCGGTTCATAATTTACTTAAACTATTAGGGTGCATAGAAAATTTCAAAGAGATTGCCAGCTTGCTTAGAGAAGTCTTTCAAATTTAGACATCAAAGAATACTTCCAGTGAAATTCCTAAAGTAATATTTAAAGGCAGCTTTTTACATGTTTCAAACGCCATTGACTTCCCAAAAGTACTGTTTCACCGCCTATAGGTTAATTTGCTAAGAAAGAAAGCCACCAGGGCATCCCTTCCCAGGCAGACACAGGCTGCACATCTTAGAAGCTCCCAGACCATCAAGACTCAGCAGGCAATATCCAAGCAGGTCTTCTCCATCTCTCAGCCATCCCTAAAGTTATCCTTCCCAGCTTCCTTTCATTTTCTAACACAACAAAATCTCCACTCCCACAGCCTTTCGGGTACTTGGCTCCACCGAGTCCCACCATGAGTAAGGGCTTCACTCTCTGTTTCTCATTTGCAACTTTTCCTCATTTGCAGAAGGAAGACTGAATGGACCTTCAGTTCTGCTTGTTCCAGCCAGGCGGCAAATTGCAGTCACTGGGCTGAGCTCAGAGTGCCAAGCAGAGCACATATAACTATTGTCCGGGGGAACAGCTGAGACTCTGTGAGCAGAGAAAACCAAGCCGGTGGCTCAGGAACAATTGCTTCCTTCTACAAAGACTGTCCCAAACAGCCATCCTGACTGCCCTCCACCACCCACAACCCTGCCCCAGGATTGGCTCTGCAGCCAGAACACTGTCTAAAAACACAAATAGATCTTGTCACTCTGCTGAAAGCCCACTGATGTCACAAGCGCTGACTCCCAAAGCGAGGATCATACCCCTAGACCAAGGAGCCGCTGTCCGCTGCTGACTCCCTTCCAGCCCCTGTGCTGTGCTGGCCTTGCTCCCTCAGGCTGCTGGGGGGCAGGGGGTATCTCCCCCAAGACCTCTTCATCTGTTATCCCTCAGCCTCAAGCATGTCTTCAATCACTTGTTGCTTTAGTCTGAGAAAGTGGCATGTCCTATACTGGTTCACATGTTTGAGTACTTTGTTCCCAACCAGAAGTACTGTTTGGGAACGTTTCGGGGGTGGGGGTCCTCTTCAGAACCCTTAGGAGAGAGCACTTAGCTGGAGGAAGTATGTTGCTATTGGACAGACCTTGGGGTTTTTAGCCTAGATCCATCTCCTGCCCCTCGATGCTTGCTGATCCATTCAGATAGGAGAGGGCAGTCTCTTTCTCTTATGGCTACAACAGGCAGTCATTTCCACCACCATGCTCTTTAGCCTCAGTGAACTATATTTCCAAATGTCAGGCAAAAGAAACCATTTCTCCCTTGCTGCTTGACAGCAATCAGATCACAGCAACAAAATAGTAACTAAGACCATGTGTGGTGGTGCATGTCTCCTATCCCAGAACTGGAGACCGAGGCCAGTGGATCTCTGTGAGTTCAAGGTCAACCTAGTCTACATAGTGAGTTCTAGGCCAGCTAGGGAAACCTAGTGTCTCCTGCCCTATCCACCTTCCAAAAAGATAACTAATACACTGGCTTACTCAGGTTTCTGGTTTAGCTTCAAAATTACTCTCTAAGTAAGATTTCTCAGACTCCCCAAGCAAAGAACCCAAATCTGTGTGTCCCATTAGTTAGGAAATCTCTGTAAACAAAACTAACTCTTTTTTATTATTCTATTCCCAGGCCTTGGATAGAGTATGGCAAAGGCCAAAGGTAAATAAATATTTAAATGAATAGCCAGTAACTTACTAAGTAGTTTCCCCCTTATCCATTGTTTCCATGGTTTCAATTACTGGAGGTCAGCCACTGTCTGAAAATATTAAATGGAAGTTCCAGAAATAAACAATTCATAAATTTAAACTAACCTGTTGTGCTGTATTGTTAGAATTTGTATTATTGATGGTTTTTTATATCTTTTTGTATGGGGGAAATATGTGCACATGATTGCAGATAATTTACAAAGGCCTGAAGAGGGTCAAGGTGAAGGCATCCTCAAGGCTCCTTTTAAAAGGGCTCAAACACTTAAACCAGCTAGGCTTGAACCAAACCACTCATAAATATGTACATGCAAAAGTCAAAACTTGTCTCTAAAACATGCTTTCCACATTCCTCGGGTGACAGTGGAATGAGGGTGGAGTCATGACGTTGGTGATAAGCCACTGAGTATCTGTCATTTGACTTGGCATGGATCCTCACTGAAGCTCAGTCACCCTGTGATGTTGGTATCATTGCCACCTTCATTTTAAGGAGATTTTGCCTTCGTCTTAGTCCATGACACATCTGATGCAAGAAAAGTGAATTCTATTAGCATGAGCACTAAGTACCCCAAACTGAACTTCAATCTTCAGAGATAGGTAGCATTGCTAATACCAAATCCCCAGGGGACAGTCTTTTTCTACATGTGCCCTTTGGGTCCTCAGACACAAATGCTAGGAAATAGAGTTTCTGTACATGTCTATAGCTGAGGTAACTGTCTCTCCAGGTCTGCAACCTGCCTCCCAAACCCATGTATCACATAGAACACACAAGTCTACATTGTTCATTGTGCACAACACTCTTTAGCTTTGCTCAGTCTTTGTTTAGATTAAAAGAAAGACAATTAAAAATGCAGTCAGTCCCAAACACAGATGGAACCAGAAGATAAGCAAGCTGTCTGGAACTTTTCCTAAAAAAGGAAGTCTTGTGACCCTACATAACCCCAGGGTTGTGCAGATAAAAACAAACACCATTTTTGCAATTCATCATAACAAACCCAGAAGGAAAGTGAGCTTTGCTTCAAAGCCTGAGATCCCACAGTACCCTGTGCAACATCCTTCTAGAGAACACAGTAAGCCAAGAAGGGCACCAACACTCATGCTTCCCATTAGTGCCCCAGTGGAGAAAGAGACAGGAAGACAGGCCCGGAAGCAAGACACAGCACTGGCCCCTGCCTTTCTTGGTCTAGCAGCCAGCAGAAAAGGGAGAAGAGGAAGTGTGGAGACACTGACCAGGGACTTGTTCTCGAAGTGACTTTCAATTATTTCCACAAGAATGCTTTCCAAGTGACAGTTTCTCCCTAAATATAAAAACCGGAGATTGGTTGTATTTTTGCTTGTGTGTGTGTGTGTGTGTGTGTGCGCGCGTGTGCGCGCGCACGCGCGCGCAAGTCAAATTGTGCAGATGTCCTCAGGCCAGAAAAGGACACTGGGTCCCCTGGAACTAGATCAGAGGCAATTATGAGCTGTCCAGTGTGGAGTCTAGGAACAGAACTCAGGTCCTCTGGAGCGGCAGCAAGCACTTGTAAGCCATGTCTGCAGCTCAAGACTAAAGGTTTTGCTCCAAGAAAATCACTCTATCCCTAACCTACCAGGAGCTTAGAGGAGAGTTAAAAGGCAAAGCCATCTCCATACTCAGAGGTTCTGGAAGGGAGATAAAGTTTTGTCACAGCATCATGTTGCTGGTTTTCTTATGCACCCTGCCACAACAAAGATAGCCTATTAGGCAATAGCCCCAGACCTGGCTGAACCTCCCTGGTTCCAGACTGTAGCTCTATCTCTAATTGTGTGACTTTCAGCAGGTTACTGATCCTCTCTGTCCTCAACAGGTTTTATAAGGATAGAATGAAGAGAAATGTAATACATTTGTTGCAATCCCACCACTCATGAGGCTAAGGCAGGCATCTCAAGACAGCTCAGGCAGCTTGTGTCAAAAAACAAATGAATGAAAACAAAAACCACCAGCAGGGCAGGCAACGGTTCTGTGGGTAAAGTGTGTGCTTTGAAGCATGAAAACCTGACTTTGATCCCCAGAACGCACATTTTTTTAAAAAGCCAAGCATGGTGGCGCACACTCAGAGGCTAGCACTGGAAGGTGGACAAGAGGACTCCTGGGGCTTGCTGGCCAGCCAATGAAAGACCGTCTCCAAAGCTAAGGTCTTTCCCAATGAGGGAAGCCTCTCCTCTGGGGCTAATGACTCCCGAGGTAAAGGCTACCTCAGAACTCAGATTTGATTCTCAGAACCCACATGGCAGCTCACAACCACCTATATAACTCCAGTATCTGGTGCCGTCTCTGGTCTCCATGGACACTGTGCTCACATGTTCAAATACACGCATGCAGTTAAACACTCATACGCATAAAATAAAAATAAATAAATCTTTAGAATTAACTTATAAAGCATCTGAAGAATGACACCAAAGGTTGTCCTCTTGTCTACACACACACACACACACACACACACACACACACGAGGGAGTGAGAATACTTTACATCTCACATGAACTATGGATAGGTATAAAATTTCAGAAAGAAATTTGGCAATAAGCACCAGAAATTTTAAATGACGCTATTGGGCTCAGCAATGCTACTTCTAGAAATGTTTTTCAAGTAATTTAGTCATATGTAAAACACATTTTCTTCTTTTAAAAAAAATTAAGAATTATAGATGAATTTTTGTACATATGAAATTAATAATTTTGCAAAAATAAGACTTTTTAAAAAAGAAAGCTGTGTGGGTTTGCATAAAAAAATTATTTTCCAGATACAATTAAATTACAAAATTTTACATTTTATTCCATCTGTTTTTAAAATAACTATTTTCTAGGACAATTTTATATCTAAAACAGTAGTGTGGCTTTTGAGACATTAGAAAGCTAAAGCCATGCTGAGGAAACTGCATTGCTTGCCTCCCCCCACTCTGCCTCCACTCCCACCCCAGATGACAGGTACCACCACCAGATTTCCAAGCATATGGATTCAAGCTCATGTTGCATTTTCAAGTCTTCTTTATACATAGAAAATGAGAGGACCCTACCCCTAACCCGCCTCCCCCAATTACCATCTCCTCTGAACAGTCCTTGTTCCACTGAACAGGAGAAATAAACAAGCTTCAAGATGGTTTCTCATTCTAGGAGTTGAAAAAGGGTCCATTCACAATGTACCTCGTCTCCTTTCTTAAATGAAGGTGTTCTGGCATCAACTGTTTAAGTCCAGAAAGAATTGTTTTGTCTTCATGCATACTCGAAAAATAGCAGCAAGATGCTCTGCAACTCTCAGAAACCACAGTCCAACAAGCCACAGTTACGTTGAGAATGTAAGTGTCACACCTAACCTAGGCACCACAGGCTAGCCACATGGCATACTGCAGCATACTAATAGACTTTCTTGTGGTCCTAACTAAATAGGAGCTGGGGCTAGCTGCACTGCGTGCAATCATGAGAAAATACACTAATGCATATCACTACCCCCAGGAAGAAAAGAGCGTCATTAGGTCAACAAATCATAAACGAAATCATCATAAGTCAGGGACAGGCTGTATATGGAGAAGGTATATTTAGATGGTCCATGAGGGGGCTGGACAGATGGCTCAGAAGTTAAAAACACTTACTGCTCTTCCAGAGGTCTCAAGTTCTATTCCCAGTACCCATGTGGCAGCTCACAACCATCTGTAACTCCTGTTCCAGGGAATTCAACACATTCTTCTTGCCCTCTCTGGCACTAGGCATGCATATGGTACACAGACAAACATGTGTGCAAAACACCTATACATATAAAATAAAAACAAGAAGGAAAAAGGGATGCTAATCCTCCTGGAGACTTGCTTTAAAAAAAAATGGTACATAAAGAGAAAGGGCAGGATATGAACTTAGAGCCTGAGGAGTGCAGCGTATAGGCAGAATCTAAATGATCACAGACCCACATCCTCCTTGTACTTTACAGATCTACAGAAGATCTGTTCAGGGCTCCTGTTATAGCTCAGTGGTAGACCTTAGCATGCATGAGGCCAACTCATGGCATGAAGATAAAGAAAGAAGTAATAGAGGCTGGAGAGAGCTTTGCAGTTAAGAGCACTGTCCGCTCTTGCAAAGGTCTCAGGTTTAGCTCTCAGAACCCATATGTCTGCTCGCGATCATCTGCAATTTCAGTTCCAGAAGATGCAACGCTCTCACCTTCTCTGGCACTGGGCTTGCATATGCTACACAGACATGCATG
Source organism: Sigmodon hispidus (assembly GCA_004025045.1). Lineage (NCBI taxonomy): Eukaryota > Metazoa > Chordata > Mammalia > Rodentia > Cricetidae > Sigmodon > Sigmodon hispidus. The sequence continues at coordinate 70,881 of PVIH01005587.1, forward strand.
CAGGCAAAACACCCACACACATTAGGAAGATATAAGGACAGGAAAGGATATTTTTTGAGTGCAGCCCACTTCTGAAACTAGTATGTCTAATACATTGGTTAGAAAAACAAAGAACAGGCTGCTTAGAAAGGCTAGCTTACTGATACCTAACGAAGCTTTGCAGAAAGCTAGTTTGTTTTTGCTATCTTCGTTCAAGCCTATTGCTTGCAGAGCACCTTGAAAACAAATGGCTTCCCAAATACAGAAAAAGGAAAGGTCTACTCTAGCAAGAGGTCATTATGCTGCTCTCCTATGAGATGAAATGATGCTGCTCTCCTATGAGATGAAATGATGCTCCTCTTCACATTCAAGCTCATGACCACCACTTTCTTTCCAGAACTCCTCAAGGGGTTTCCTTTAAGCTACCCTTTTTCAGTGGCCAATCACTAAAAGGTACTACTTATGGTTGTTGTTAATTTTATCATCATCATCATCACATTTAACACAGCTCCTTCTTTCTGTCCAGATAAAGTTTGCTTCCAACATACAAATTCAAAGTAGAAACTTAGGCACTGAGTTTTCAGAGTTTGAGTCTATCTTTGGGAGAAACCATCATTACCAATAAATTCCAACTATAAAGACATAACATTGCTCCCAACTCTAGGTCCAGGAATCTTTCTGACACAGGAACACAACTCTCTGCCCTGTAAGCAGGAGAACTGTATTAACATATTTTTAAAAGATATTCACTGCCTCCCACTTTCCAAAACTTGTCAAAAGCTGAAATCGGTATGCAGTGTAGGGTCGCCAGATGAGTCTCCTCTGCAGCAGTCCCTTTCAGACCCACAGTGAGGCCAGCAAGAGAGCTCACTGGGAAAGGCACTAACTGCCACTAAGCCGGGTGACTCTAGCTCAATCTCTGAAACCCACACAGTGGAAGAAGAGATTTGATTATTTATTGCAAGCTGCTCTTTGACTTCCACACCTGAAGTGTAGGCTTCACACTACACACACACACACACACCCCAGGCACGCATACACATGCATACACAAAATAAATAAGTTAATGTAATAATTTTGAGAGTTTAAAAGTTTTTTTAAAACAGTTTTTCTACAAGAAGGTTTCCTTCTTTCTTCTTGTTGAAACATAATATGGTAGGAACAGCTCAGTTTTGGTGTCAAGCACACCTAGATTTGAATGTTATCCATACACGGCCTGTAAGAATATCTACATTCCTCATCCATCAACCAAAATCTTAAAAGAATCCTACCAGAGCTACCATGAGATTGGACTGGCCTCCTCTAAGATCTCTCCAAGAACCATCAAAAGGCAGGACAAGTTTTACCTAATAGAGAGAAAACAAGGATGGATCCTCTACAGAGACCAAGAAGACATCCAAGGTCCATTTTATAGGACAGAAGTGTATCCCCAGCCCAGCCCAAGGGTGACAAGATTAATGTCCCCAACTTCTCTGCTCAAAAATCTTTGAATAATTCTACAATGTGTACCGAAGCTCTCACTCCAGGCCACTATAATTCACCTTCACCCCACCTTCCTAACCTTTTCTGCCACTGATTCTGGCTGCCTAGTGACACCAACATTCATACCATGTACTTGAAAGCAGGTTTATCACTGTACAAAGTCCTTATGAGCAAGAGTCTTACCTTGCATATCATTGAACGGCTCTCCAATTTATCAAGCATAGCACCTTGTACGTGATGATACACAGTGATTATTTATCAATAAGGAAGTAGATGAATCCCTTCTGGAGAACAGATGGGGCCAGGAGGGAAATGTGTATTAACATATTAACTCTATGTTGTGACAAATAAATCATATACGAGTAATAAAAAAAGATTGTAAAAAAGCATAAAGGTTGAAAAGTGAACCAACTTACTATTTACACCCTGTCCAGAAAATTCAGTCTAGTATATTAATAAACTTTTGAATTTATTCAACATTTAATTTTAAAAAAACTCACTGATTCATACACTGTGGAGAATACCTGCATTCAGTATTAGAGAGAGCTCTGTGAAGAACCCAAAGACACGGTACCCAAAGAAAGTATGAAGCAATGTTAGAGCCAATCACTTCCAAGCAAAGACTAGGCATTACTTGACAAATATATTGGGGATGATGGAGTTGTGCTGATGATGTCTCTCCTACTACTGTGCATTCCTAATGTGAGCATTTAACAGCTTAACCTCCATGTCACACTCACCTCCATCAATTCACAAGCCTGGAACCCTGTATCATATGCAACTGTGTTATAAGTTTTACTTTCTTACAGGAAAAAAAAAAAAAAGGCTCGTAAGAAAAAAAAAAAATGTCTTTAGTAGGTTTCAAAGAAAAAAAGGCAGTTTGAACTAGGCCTGAAATGATCCTTAGATGAAAAAGAAAACTATAACAGAAAAATAAATGCAGAAAAATGGGGGAGAAAGACAAGTCAAGAGGAAGGAATCATAAGGATATAGCTGAACCATTATTAATACGAGAAGCCACGCTACCAGGCAATGGACAGTAGATGGAGGAACAGCCGCAGGTCCCAACTGAGCATGGCTCGTCAGGAGAGAGCATACTGTCCTGGTACTTAGCAGGGTCCTTGTGGACTGTTATAGGAAACTCCCCACACACCCAGAGCATGCACAGATGTGGCAGGTGTACCTTCCCACCTGATGTCTGTTCTGTGCCCCTATCTAGGAAACCAAGGCTGCTGTAATAGGTTCTGGCCCAGACTTTCCGGGCCTTAGCCTGAGATTCTGACACAATTACACACAGGCTTATATTATTTTATGCTGATTGGTCTAGGACCCAGGCATATAACTTGCTAGCTCTCTAGTCTTAAACTAACCCATCTCTCTTACTCTATTCAGCCATGTGGTTCAATACCTTTTCTCAGAGCAGCATTTCAGCTTCTTTCCTCTGCATCATCCCCTGGCATCTGTGTTGTCTCTCTGACAGCTCTGCCTGGTGTCTGCTCTGCTCTACTCTACTCTGAGATTTTCCCAGTCAAGTAGCTCCGCCCACACTTCCTGTCTACCTTCAGCCAATCAGCTTTTTATTAAACCCATAGGTGGGCCAATTATTTAAAATGTAATACATAATCCCACTACATAAGGCCATGGCCTCTTAATCCCTAACCTACAGTGGAAAGGATGGGAAACTAATTCAACCATTACAGCTGAACTCAACCCATCTTTATGGAATGTGTCTATACAAGCCACTTGACACTGCCCTGTGAAAAGCACTTCACAGCACCCCAAAATTTATAACTGGTTCAAAAGGCAGTTATTTATAATTGACTGTAGAATGTAAAAAATTAAAATAAGCCCTAGATATAGCTATGGCCTCTAAGTAAGACCTTCAAATCAAATTCCTAAAGTGGAGAGTCCAGCAAATGTCTAATAAATGCTGTCACTGTGGTTTATCAAGCCAAGTGTTCTGACCACCACATCGAAGGGCAACACCATGTTTACCTCAGTCAATCTGGGGTAGTGGCTGGGAAGACATGACAGCCAACCCAAAGGGCTTCATCTGGTCCTTTGGTGTTTAAGCCTGAACCTGGGGTGTTATGCTTGCCATTCTATGGCTTAGCATAGTGTGGTTTTAGGAAGAAGGCCTCATGCAGGGCAGGTGCTAGAGGAGGAGCCAAGGGATTCCCCCAAGCAAAGAAAGCCCCAACCTACAAACAGCTGCCTAGCTAAGGCTTTACCCAGGAGCACTGCCATTCTCCAGCTTCCCTAACCTGGGTTCTTACCCAAACTTAAGATATTGCCCTTATCTGCTCTTCACTGTGAGTATTATAAACCTACTCAGGATCACCTTAATTCTTTTATGAATCAATTCAAAACAAAAGAGAGTACAAAAAATATTTTTCTATCTCCATATTTACTTCCCCTTATAAACATACAAAGCAGTTATGCTGGGGTGTTCTCCAATGTGCTTGCCTTACACATGCAAGGCCTCTATTATTTTATCCCCATCACTGTGGAGGGATGGAGGGGGAAGAGAGGGAGGTGACTCAGTCTGAAAGATGAGTCAGGCTATTATCAGAGTCCTCTTTGCACTGCCTATCAAGTCTATAGACCACAAATACACATACACACCCTTCTACTGTTTCTCACACATCCTAGGCTCAGAGTTCTGGTGTACTCAGTCAGTCATTATTTTCTGAATCCTATTCCAAATCCCTGGTAATCTGTTCTGAAAACAACAACAACAACTTTGTTCTAACCCCAGATAAAACCTTTCCTAACTGGGAGAGTGAAATGCATGCCATCGGGCGCTCACCATGACATTCCCCACTGACTCATCCCAGATCTCAGTCACACTGGACAGCTTTCCAGGCTCCAGTACAAGGAATCTACAGCCTTCTCTTGCTGTTCTTTCAATGGGAATTAGCTTGCTTGGCCATTAGTTACCAACTCACTCTCTCTCTCTCTCTCTCTCTCTCTCTCTCTCCCCCTCCCTCTCTCTCTCTCTGTCTTCTTCCAGAAGTTGTGAAAAAGCCCCCCAAGTTCTCACCCCCCCTCACTCCTCCCTTAGCTTTATATACTTGTTCATGTTTCTCCAATGCTCACATTTTTTTCATCATCTGTCACCGCAGATGTTATATTGCCTACTTCCTCCTTCACTAAGCTATAAGATCTTGGAGAGTACGGCTAGAAATTTTTCAGCTTTCCATCTTCACAGCACAGTGCTTCACACACAGCTGCTCCCAAATGTCTGTTGTAGGAATTCGTTCCCCCTCCTTTAAAGTGGCTGGCAGAGATGGTTTTAGTTTAATTTCATCAGTCGTATTTGTTTTCACAGCACTTACAGATAATTTTAGGGATTCTTGGGGTCAAGGGGGTTGCTCCTTCAGCTGAAGAAATGGCAATTCAAGAGCACAGGCTGTTTTTGCAGAGGACCTGTGCTTGGTTCCCAGCACCCATAAAGTGGCTCACCACCATCTGTAACTCCAGTTCCAGGAGGTCTAGCGTCCACTCTGGTCCTTATGGGCACTGCATGCACATAGTACATAGAGATATACATGAAGGCATGCACTTATAAATAAAAATAAATACATATCCTTTTTAAAAGAGAATAAAAAGTACTGTGATTTCTTCTACTACCCCACTTTGTATCAGATATGATATTGTGTATCTTTCCCTGATATTTACAATTCATTATTAACTTGCCAGGCTGTGTATTCATTAAAATCAGTTTTCCAGAAAGAATGAATAAAATAAATATCTGAGCAGACCATAAACATCAACTAACAATGAAATCTGCTATGACACCATTGAGCTGTCACCCAATGTCTTCATATACTATATAGCTCTTGTAAGAAAATGTGACAAGTCCCTCACTCTGAAGCTGTGCATGGTAGTATACACCTGTACGAGGAGGTTGAGGTAGAAGGATCACAGGTTTGAGGCACACCTGAACTTCATACGGAGACTCTGTCTCAGAAACAAAAGATTCTTTATCTCGTTGATGATTCATAACAAATATTCAAATGCCTTTATTTGCTTAACAGATCTGTTATTACAGCAATACATCTTTTCCATCCACATAGTGTTACTGAGCCATTGCGGAGAGTGCTATGTTTAAATTATTAAGCCCCTAATTGTCATTCTAAGACTGAACTGACTTACTTTCCCCCTGGGATATGATACAAATGCTCAGCCTACTATGCAGCCATTGTTTCTGAATTGAAACAATCCATTCTATGGAGAAGCTCCTAGAGACTCAGAACATTAAATAACTCCTCAGTCTCAGGAAGTCCCTAAAATGTAACAGAATCACAAGACCCTTCCGCCCCAGAGGCAATAAGGACATCTGAGGAGACATTGGAGCTAGAGCACAGGATAGATACAGTACTACAGTACAGAGTCCAGCAAGCTGTGAAGAGTTCCAGCTCCAATGAGCCATCACCAGGGTAGCATGAACTTTCAGGATGTCCCTGCCATCAAATACCCATGCTCCTGAGAGTTAAACACCTCTGTGAGTGACCCAGAAACTGTCCGTTCAAGTTGAACATCAGTGGAGTTCTAACAATGGCCTGTCACCAGCCCCCTATCTGGGGTGAGCAAAGATTTGTTCATATGCCCCCTGGGATAGTACCACACAACAGAGCCCCCCAGGGTCCAATGGACTTCCTTATCAGTCCTAAGCAGCTATCCAAAAACCAAGGGCTGGCTGCAATTAATTCACATCCACATTCTCCCTGTAATGTTTTTCCCTTTAATAGAAATATTAGGGTTCAAAATATAATAGAAAAAATGATTTAATACACATTCCAACCAAATAAGAGCCTGAACAGCAAGGCAGGCTCAAGAAATTCCTAATTTGGGGGATGGAGAAATGGCTTAGAAGTTAAAGCACTTGTTGATCTTACAGAAGATCTGGACTTGGTTCCTAGCACCAACATGGTAGCTCACAATCTCCCACAACTCCAGTTCAAGGAGATTCAATGCCCTCTTCTGACATCCTTAGGCACCACGCATGCACATAGTGCAGAGCACTCATACATGTAAAATAAAATAATTCCCAATTCTACTATTCTATGAAAAGGTTAACTACTTTTTTCTGGTTTTCCATTTACCCATGCACTTTGGTTATAAGTAACTTAATTGTCCAAAGTGCATTTTATCAACATTTAACAACAGATAATTTGGAAAGTTCAATTTCCAGATTGTATTTTAATGTCATCTAGAACCTACCTGGAGAATAACTTAATCTAACAGCTGAATATCCAATAAATAAACAATTTAAAATCAGGCACAGAATTTAAATAGATATTGCTCATCACGAAAAGACATTCTACCTCGCTATAGTTATTAAAGAACTGAGAATCCAAAATGAGGAATCCCTCATATCCATTAGGATTATTTTAAAAAGAGGAAGTACAAGTAGCCTCCCAAAAAGTAACAAATATTGGGAAAGATATAACATCCATGTAACTGGTGTGTATTCCTGGTAGGAGCATTTAAAAATGGTACACAACTATGTAAAACAATTCAGTGGTTCCTAGGACCTAATATTCCAGCCTTTTCATTGATGATAAGGGGCATATTGACCTTTAAAATTCTTTCCTCTGTCCAGAGGGCTGGACAGAAATGTTCTCAGTACAGAAATGTTTTCAGTACAATGAGAACTAAATTTAAGTTTATATTTAAAAAATGACAAGAAAATTAAATTTTTGAGCCTATGACTATGACATTAGTAGTCAGTGCTTTATTAGGACTAGATCAATAGCTTATCAGAACTCTGTTGATTAGTGTTAAAACTCTGAAATTTTAAAGGCTTAGCAAAACAATAGCATAGTATAAAGCAGAAAGATCTGAAACTTTTTTTTTTATTTTTCTTATGCCTTAAATCACTTCCTTAGACCCTTACAATTTATATTTGCATACCTTAAATTATGTAATTTAAGATTCTCATGATGTAGATAAACTTTAAATTCTTTCTTCCCATTCAAGCATTTACCATAAGATACAGGTTGCACTGCAAAGCAAATTACTTTACATAAAGAAATAGTAAAGTACTACATTGAAACTGGTTTTGTGAGTTTAATCTTTTTCTGTGTAATGTCTGTGTAAACAAGGTAAACTGTCTGTGTTTGCCTTTTCAACAGAGACCTAGTAGCTCTAGAAAAGTGAGGCCTGGTGCCTGATTTTTCGTAGAAAATTCAACTAACCAGGCAACTGCAGCCTTCAGGGAGGAGCTAGTTTGCTTGCTGCTGTTAAACTGATAAAAGTTAGTTAGCTGGCAATACCATCAGAGATCTGAGAAGGATGTTATTAAACTGTTAAAGTTAGTTAGCTGACAATACCATCAGAGATCTGAGAAGGATACATTTTAGCAATAAGTACAATCTAAACTGTCTATGTATCAATTAAAATTAAAGAGATTTACCAGCTACCCTAGACTCCTAGATGGTTTTGTTGAGGGCAGAGACTGGTCTTTTGCTGTCACAAAGGACAGAATAGATCTTTGGCTGCCAGACCCAGAAAAATTTGCGATTTTCCTATGGAGAAGGAACTTGGGAAAACTAACCTATGCTGCCAAAGCAGAGTAGAGCAGTCAATCAATCCAATAGTGTCCAGTTTAGGCAGGGCCCTGACATTGGGAAAGGCATGGAGCAGGGCTTGCCCAGTGGTTAGCATTATCATAAGCCAGGTGGAGTCATCCATGCCCCATCATCTTCTTTGGAGACCTTAGAGTTGCCACTAGGAGCTAGTATTTATGTCTATCATGGAAAGCTGTTTTCATTAAACACTTTACATGTCATATTCAACATATCTCTGAAGAGTCTGAAGACCATTATCTATTCAGTGCAACCGATTTTAAACAAACTTTGTTTCTAGCTACTTATGTTAGACTTAACCTTGAAAGCATATACAGGAAGCTAATAAAGCTTGTCAGTAGTGGTAAATGAATCACATTTGTACTTAGCATGACTATAAGCATAGTTCTGGGCACATTAAAGAATTCAATCATTTATAAGGTAACTGAGCATTAACTTGCATGTCTTAATTATCTTTAACAGTTTACATCAAGTTAGTTTGCTTTGATAAAATTAGGATTTTATAGCTTTATTTCTACTAAGTTTGAGCCATAAAATTTGAGTTAAAAATTTAAGATCTCTAAGCATCAAAATAAAACATTAAACCATAAATTCAGTCCACACAGAAACTGGAAACTTTACTAGACCAAAAATATAGTTCATGTAGAGACTGGAAATCTTACTTTTCTAATTCATTCATAATGCACCATCACAAAATACAGTTTCTCATATGACTCAGTTTATCCAAATAGCTAAAACTTAACAAAGATAGCCAAGACAAAAAGACTAGACATATAATTTTAAGTCAATTACTGTTAACCTGAGTAGACTTTAGGAATTTATAAATGTTACTCATCAAGTATCTTATTATCAAATATATGTTGTTTCTTATCTAAAATTTTTTAAAACTCTAGTGTTGAGTAGTTAGTAAAGATAGAAAAAGTTAGACATGTACCTCTAGGTTAGTTTCTGTTAACCTGAGTATATCTTCATAAACTTAGGAATTTTTTATTATTATATGAAAATCCATCCTAATTTAGGACATTCTGGAAACCTGCTACTACCTCTTTAGTCTAAAAAGAGATTCAAAGATAAGCGAGGGCTTAAGTAAGACTAAGAAGTTTTGTAGTGTTGCTTCAGTTGATTTGTGACACACAGTTGTCTTAATCAAGATTGTGGTGAAATGGTATTGCAAATACTCTTTTAACTTCAGTAAAGATGGCCGCCAGCCACGTGGTTGCTTCCATTCTGATGAGGTCCTTAGCCAAGATGAAGTCAAGCCACATAGTTGCTATTTAAAAACATCAAGTTTCCCTAGTAGGTCTATTTTTTAAACAAGAGTTGAATCCAAGTTACATATACAGTATATTCTAAATACGAGTTGAGTCACACATATACGAAATTGTAGCAAATTAAGATTGCCTATGTATAACTTTTTAACTATAAGCCTTTAGTTACAAGTTTTAAGCTAAATTTTGTTACAGATTTTTAATCAGACCCAAGAAACTTACAAATCCTAAGAGGGTTTACAGCATAGTCTTAAGAGGCTTTTTGAGAGCAGAAAGCAAAGAAATCATAGGAATAAAAGCTTTTTTTTATAACAGTGGAAAGTTGAAAAACTATAGAGGTAAGAGACTTTTAGAAGTATAGAACAGAAAGTTTATATAGAAGAGATTTAGGGATCATTTTATAGTGGCAAGAGTTGTTACCAGGTGAGAAAATCAAATGTGCCAACGTTTGGTCATTGACAGCATCAGGCCAAGCCATTTGCAGTAAGATAGTGAGTGATACTTTACAAACATCTCTGAGTCCAAGGAGGAAGAGAAAAAAGGTCATAGAAGGCCCAGGAGGATGTAAGGAAGATAGAGGTCCAGAAGGGCATAAGGACTCATGGGACTTCCAGAGGGAGCTGAGAGACAGGGTCACACTAGGAGTGCTATTTGAGGGAGGAAGCCAGGAAGGGCTTAGGGAACTTCAGCTCCCAGGGAGAGGCAAGGAAGCTCCAAGAAAGAGCTGAGAACAGAGTAAGCAGAGGCAGTACGTGTTGGGCTGACAAGAATCTCAGTCTGAGACATCCCCAAGCAGGCTGAGAGGCTTGTCAGACAGAAATGTCCCAAATAACAAAGGAGGACCATCCCTTTCCATGTGATAGGGGCCAACAGGGGTTAAGGAGATTTCTGAGACACCAGTGTGGTCACAGTAGACAAATCAGGCAGTTCTAGGGTGACAGCAATAGGGAAAGACAGATGAGTGGTTAGAGCAGGGAGAGAAGAAAACATCCAAAGAGGTGGACGGGGAGAGGCTTTTGGCAAATGGAAGGGTTCCAATGGACGGAGAGGAGTAGCCATCTTCATAGAGAGATGCCCAGGTAAATATTCCTCAAACAGATATGATTTACAGCAGTGTTCACAGCAGCACTGCTCATGAGAGCCAGGAGGTAATAACAACCAACAGGTCAATGAATTAACAAAATACAGGAACATCTTTCAGTCGTGAATGGAGATGGATTCTGACACATGTCATAGCACAAGTGAACAAAGAACGTGCTGCCGAGAGTGAAGTGTGTCAGATACAAAAAGGCAAACGGAGTAGCTTCCACTACCACGAAGAGTCGGGCTCACTGAGAAAGTAGAACAGGGCTGCGAAAATGAAGTGACTGTTAAACACGAATAGGGTTTCTAGGCGAGACTGTTTTGTTTTTATTCAGGAAATGGTTAGTGGTGATGGTTACACAACACTGTAAATGAGCTTAATGCCACTGAACAATACATTTAAAGATAATTGGAAAGGCCAATTTTATGACGTAAACTTTGCAACAGAAAAGAGTGACAAGGTGTGTGTTCTTATAGATTCACCACTTGCTGCCCTTCTTTCCTTCACTCTGATGAATAGCAATTATTTTTAACATAGGTGAAGTATTCACACACACACACACACACACACACACAAAGAGAAAGAAGGAGAGAGAAGCAGTTTTTGAATTAACTAAAATTAATTAATTTATGAAGGCTAGTTTTCCCTTCAAGGTGATGTTCTCTCAGCGCTGGTGAGGAGACCCACTAATCACTCCTAGAGGTAGGCTCTCTAGGCACAGTCTTCAGGGAGAGATTCAGAGTAGAAACATTTATTTGAGATCAGTTCCTTCATCTATCCCTAGGAAAAGAGACGTATCAAGTGCAGACACTATGAGCTTCACAAGTTTCCTCAGGAAGCAGGCCCTCACAGGAGCGCTACAGGCCACAGCTATCCGAGACAGCAGGAGTCTCTGGTTTTAGACCTGCCTTGCAATCTACCAAGAATCTAGTTCTAAAACAATGAGATGTAGACACTTGATCAAAGCTCTGTCCCATGTTCTTTGTGGCTTCCCTGACAAGATGCGATAGCTGTGATGTGGCCCTTGGACTCATAGATAATCTCTAGTGGCTGCTAAAACCATTCTTTCTAGTTGCCTAGTTGCTAGGTCCCGCTACAGATGACTGAAGTTCCTCAGTGTGGGTGGGAATGGAGGTACCCATCAAGGTCAAACTAAAGCTCCCTCCCCAGCACTATGTAACACCCAAGTACATGACTCAGTACAGGGTCAAAACAGTCGACTCGCTCTGCCAAGTCCCTTCCTCGACCCCACTACCAAACTGTAAATGTACTGATTTTCAAGTAAAAAAGTCAACCAACAAACAGAATTTTGGTACCCTAAAGCTGCCAGTCCCCAGCAGTTTCTCTCCTATAATGCTTTCTTGACACTCTGAATACATATGTCATCAGTATCTCAAAGCAGAGGAAGCAGTTATCTACCATCCCTACTGGGTCTCTACAGGCTCCCCAAGATTCTACCTTCATTCTATAGCACAGAGAAGAAAGGGGAACCTCAACATGGCCACAGGTACCATCATACCCCACATTCCTAGGGCCATGCCCTTACAACGAGCTTCAAGTCTACCTTGTCTATGGCAGTTTTCCCTTCCCACTTAAGAGGTCCTTAACTTGAAAGAAAGGTGAGACCCAACTGTGCATGAAGTTAAATTCTCCCATATGAGGAAAAACCCCAGTACCCCTAAGAAACACTCATTATAGCCTTGCCTTCTGGATTATTATTTTAAAGTGAGATTATATTGTTTTCCTGTTCATTGCAAATCTCTAAGGCGACTGGAGTTCCCTTAAAACTAATCTGCTGGGTTTTTATTGACGAGAATAATCAGGAAAGTCCAGCCCCACTGAACAGCTGGGAATTTTGTTGCTGAAGGTTTTGGTTTAGTCTGTATTTTTCTAGCTGCTGGCCCTGCTAACAGGATTCCATGAAGGTCACATTTAATCTTGCAACGACAAGCAACCTAAGCATTTCTTAGGCTGGTCTCAGTAAAAATAAATTGCCTGAGCTCTGTAGACGGGCCTGGTGCTTAAGCCCAAACAATTAACGTCAAGGGGACAGGCAGACACAGCTGTAAAACACTGCACTTGATTTTAAAAGCATTCACTGCACAGGTTTAGGGCTGGAAGTGTTTGTTACCAATAATAACCAAGGTATAGCTAGTTTAATCCTTGTAGAAAGCAGCAACTCTTGGAAGCCCATCTCCAGCTTATCACCAAATAGATTTATATTCATAAAAAGGTGTAAATACCACCACTGGGAATGAAATGTCAGGTTCTTTCAAAAGTCTTGGGAAGAAAGAGAAAGGCTGAGCAATTTTTCATCTTATGGGTGTTGAACTTCTTATGCATAGTGACAAGGCCCCTTGCTAAGTGATAAGACTCCATGCCTGTGTGCTAGATACACACACCAATAGGCTCCTCACACAAAGCAAATCTGTGTCATTCCTTCCGAGCTGGAGTTCAGCTTTCTAAGCTAACCTTTGCTTTAAACTGAAAATCAAAGCAACAAATATTTATCTAGTTCTTAAGGCGTATCAAGTACCCGTGAGGAATGCAGAGAAACACATGATCCCCGGCTCTCAAATAACATGTCACAGAGGTGAGAGAAAAGAAAAGATCTGAATAACCAAAGCTTTTCACAACACACCCAGAGGCCCATACACTCAGGTATACACACAGCTTGTGGCCATAGGAACAGTACGTGCTGTGTGCTGCTTCTGTGGGCATCCAGAATATTTATTGTTTACGACTGAAGAGATCAAGTCAGACTTATGATGAGAGGCCAAAGGAGGGTCATAGGCTTCTGACTAAAGCAAAAGACTTTACCTATTTCCCTTTGGTCCTTTTAGGCTCCGTATTTTGTATTAAAACTGTCCCCGGACACCCCACCCCACCCTCATGTGTATGTATGTGTGTGTCTAACACTTAGCATCACTCCTCTGGTACAGTCTACCTTTTGTGATGCAGAGCCTGTCACTGGTAGTGATCCTCCTGTCTCTACCACCTCAGTGCTGCAATTAAAAATGTGGACCACCAGGCTGGCTTTTTTACATAGTCCTGGGGACCTGATGCTGATTCTCATGCTTGCTCAGTGGGAACTTTCCCAACTGAGCCTTTCCCCAGCCTCTTTCTTTGCATCTTCTGTTTCCTGTACCAGCTACTATGGCAGCCGCTTGTCTAGCTAGGTTGAATGAAGACAAGGTGCAGGTTTAAAAAACAACATACCAGGCTTTAAAGATGTGCTATTAAAAAGTAATGTAAAATAACATTATCTTTGCAATCGTGGAGCTGACGTGATAACATCTGGGAAGGAACAGAATAAACAGGTTTTGCCTTTTCACCTGTTTCTTTTACTTTTCTAATACAGATACTAAAGCCCAGAAATAAACATATGAGTCATGTTGTATTTGTACTGGACAGTGTCCCTCCACACTTTAGTGTTGTCCTTCAGTCTCTAGACTAGGAACTGATACACCCAACGTAAGTTTTAATACAATCATAAAATAGGACTATATTCATAACTGGAGTAAAATTCTTCTAATTTTTCATCAGATACAAAATAGTCTTCTTCCATTGTGCAAAATCAGAGATCACAGTGTGACAAGGCTTCCTAAGTGACTGCCCAAAAGGCGATTTCAAAGTGGGTAGAGAGGGAACATAACACCCTTAGATTAGGACTCCCGAGAACTGCCCTAGCCTCCGGAGACAAGAGACTAGATCTGACATGAAGTCAATAGGAAAGGTACAGGAAGTAAAGGCAGGGCATGCTTATAGGGTCTTCATCTGCAAACACCCTGAGAAGTAGATCTGTGGCCACTGGTCTAAATTAACTGTCCTTATCTGGTAGGGGACAAAAACCAAACCAACAAACAAAACACCTCATCTCAACAATACAGCCTGGTCCAGACCTCTTAATTAAGGTCCCCAGTTGCTGAGAAGACCCTTGTCTGCCCAAGCACTTATAGTATAAAAAGGATAGGGGCAGAACTTGGAGGGTATCCCTAGCCGATAAGAGTCATGTATCTTAGAAGAAGCCTGAATCCTTTCCTCTCCATCTCGAAGGAGCAAAAGTTTGGAGCTCTGTCTGTCTCTGTCTCTATGTCTCTCTGTATCTCTGTCTCTCCCTTCATTCCTCTCTCTCCCTTCCCTCCTTCTCTGCAGAGTGAAATGCTCCCCCCTCATGATCCATCAGGATCTAGGAGGAGGGGACCAATACTGCAATGATCCTCTGGCTGACTTGCTTGTAAAGGAGACTAATAATTCTTGTCTCCTACTCAGGTGCTGTGTGTTTCTATGGTATTTACAATCATAAAAGGCAGAATTACCAAGTGGGATAACATCTTACACAATTACTAGTTATTGGCACAGTGAGGCAATGGTGCCTCCCAGCACTGGCCAAGAGAGCCCCGATTCTTAGCCTGAATCTGTACAAGGAAGCAGATTGAAATGGAGAATGGCTAAGTCAAGAGGTAGCATCCTCTGTAGTTAGAAGTTTCTGTTTCAGCTAGAAGCTCTCAAAGACCTAGCAGCTGCTTCCCAAATAACTGACTTGGGGGTTTAATATTATAGCAACTGGTGGGCCAGTAGCTCAAGCATATTACTATCTAGCTCTTACACTTAAATTAACCAATATTCCTTATTTATGTTTAGCCACATGACTAGGTACCTTTGTCCAGTCAAGCATTCTCATCTTGCTTCCTCTTCATCTGACTGTCATCTCTTTCTCAGCCTTTCTTCTTCCCAGAATTCTCCTAGTCTGGTTGCCCAGTCTTATACTTCCTGCCTGGCTACTGACCAATCAGCATTTTATTAAACCAATATGAGACAAAACTTTATAGTGTACAAAAGCATTATCCCACAATTCTTCTTAGCAACATTCAATTTCCTAACTTGTCTTTTTTTTTCCCTGAGACAGGGTTTCTCTGTGTAACACTAGCTACCCTGAAACTCACTTGCTCTACAGACCAGACTGGCCTGGGAATCACAGAGATACACTTGCCTCTACCTCCAAGTGTTGGAATTAAAAAGAAGCACCAAAACTGTCTGGCCCAATTTCCTTTTTCTAATCTCACACTTGCTAGAGTTGGGTCAGTGGGGACACATGATCATGGTCTTGAGAACATTTCTCTAGTTATGAAAGTAACTACAGTTGATTCAAATTTAAACAAATACAAAGTGTCTCAAGGGGTATATTTTAAAAAAATCAAATATATCCTACTAGCAAACTGTTTTCTTCCAGTATATTTTAACATTGCATAAAAAAATACACTCAATTTTAAAATTAAGAATGGGGTCACAATCCAATATCCTTTTCTCCCACCCAACCAGCGTGTGATAAATATTTCCCCTTGTTAAATGCTATCCAAAAGTACGAATTTTAAGAACTACCTACTTTCCAAATATGCCATAATTTACATGTGTTTATCTTATTGGCTATACAAATGGCTCCCAAGTTTTTATATAGTGAAATCTAATTCAATAAACAACCTTATACATAAATCTTTGTTCTAACCTCCAGTCTCCTCAAGAAAGCAGGTTCCTTGATGCACCATTGCTTCTAGGAAGACCATTTAACTGTTGCTATATTGAGTTTGCTTAGTCTGAAAGTCTTACTTTATATCTAAGCTAGCTTTGAGATCACTATGTAGCCCAAGACCACCTCAACTTAGCAGCAATTCTCCTGCCTCAGTTTCCCTGCTATTAGGATGCATGTGACTGCCCTGCTGGAATATTTAACATGTTTAACAATGTATGCATATGTCACTAAGTTAAATTCCGGAAAACTTCTCTTCTTAGCCACGTGACATTGCACGGGGTTTCCCAACAGTGGATGACCTGTGATGCCTACCTAGCTACAGAACTCCCAGTTCAGTCTTCCCTTGTTCTGGAAGAAAGCACAATACTGGTCATTGTGTTCCTGTTCCTATACAGACCCTTTGTGATCTGTCAAGAGTAAAACTCAATCCAAGAAGACCAGATGGGGGTCAGGGGATGGCTTGTGAGAGCTGACAGGGTTTCTGATTCATTGTGTTTCCTTCTATTTTCTGGGGGGAGAGAAGTAAAGAGAAAATTCTGAGGCCTCACAGTGTGAGTCTCAGTCCTTCAGTTCCCAAAAGCTCAAGATCACTTTCTCTAAGGTAATTTCAACCATGCCGAAGTGACAGTTGCTTTTAAGTCCATGACCACTTGCATAAAGGCAGGTGCTGCCTTGCAGTTTCCAGTCACATTCTGCCTTCCACTGGGTTAAAGGTCTAACCCCAAAGACAACAGTGGAGGATCCTTCAGCACTTCCTCGTACCTTTGACTAACCACTGACTACCCTGCCTGTCTCTCCTTCCTTAACTCCAAAGTGTAGGTGACACTTGGCAATGAAAAGAATTTCCTTTCACAGGATATGCTTAAAGTGTTTAAACATGCTTGTTTAAAAGTGTCTGACGGTCTTCCAAAGAACCCAGGTTCAGTTCCCAGATTCCACATGGAGACTCACAAGCATCTGTAATGGCAGTTCCAGGGGATCTGCCACCTTTGTTCAGACTCTACAGGCATCAGGTATGCACATGGTACACAGACACACATGCAGACAAAACACTCATACATATGAAATAAAAATAAATACTAACCATTGGAGTTAGATGTGGCTGTACATAGACTTTCCACCTGCCTATGTGTCTCTTCCCTCCCTTCTAGTACCAAGAACCCACTATTTAGCTTTCTGTCTATTCTCTCTCCGATGCTCCCCTTCCTACACCCTCCGGAGTTCTACTCCACCACCTTTAGGTGTTAGAACATTCTCTTCTCATCACTGTTCTTTTCTTCATCTTCAATAAATCTAGGATAAGGAGAACAAAATTAAAAATAACTGATATTGCCTGAAATAAAGCAATTTGCATGCAGTTC
The DNA here is from genome assembly GCA_004025045.1 of Sigmodon hispidus. Lineage (NCBI taxonomy): Eukaryota > Metazoa > Chordata > Mammalia > Rodentia > Cricetidae > Sigmodon > Sigmodon hispidus. The sequence continues at coordinate 88,178 of PVIH01005587.1, forward strand.
CTTCTCATTCCAAATGCCAACCAAATGAATGGAGAGTGAGTCAAAGATCTGAAGCTCCCGGGGTCAAGGCAGCATCTTCTACCTACAAAAGGTCTTCTTAGGGTTGTCCTTGAATCTAACAGGCATAAGGTCACTAAGGATTGATTAAGTTGTACATTCACTTAATTGTACATTTCCTTTGGTTGCCTATATGTGGGCAGCAGACACTGTTACACCAATAGCAGGAGATTAGGAAATAAATTATTTAGGAAAATGGCATGGGAAGTACTTATTGATCAAAAATAAGTTTGTTTAGTAAAAACTGGACAGGTTTTTATCACACAAAATTCTAAATGAAGATCTCTGTTCAACTACATTGGTTATGCTCACAAGATTATAAAAATACTTAGGAAGTCCCCTCAAGAGGCTCCTGGTTCTCCTACGTGTCTTCACATCTCTCTTTGCTCAATGCCAGTTCTTTCTGGCTTATCAGGACTGACAAAAAAGGAAGTATAGAACATAACAGAAACAAAACAAGACAGTAAAAATAACCCATCATAACTAAGACCTTTCTGCACAAGGGGACAATATCACGCAGCACTGTCTTCCTTGACTCTTTAACATGGAAAAGTCGAGCAGGACAACGATGATGTGAATATCATTGTTGGTATGATGACTAAGGTCAATATGGTCAGCACCAATACAGGTGAGCCCTATTCAAAGCAGTACGTAAAATGTAGAAGCAAGTGGCCCTTGCTTGGTATTTGCTTGGCATAGCCTCTGAGCCAAAGCCAAGACCAAGGACACACCCTGGGAAGAGATCCTTGAATAGTGAGTGGTTCTGTACCTTTGCCCTGACCACACAATTGAAGGAGGCTGGACCTGGCCCAAAAAGTTCATGATGGAGAGAAGGGATATACTTTATACTGTAATATATTATATACTGAAATATATTAGAATACTATGGATTATAGCCCATCTCAAATCTAAAGGATTTAGACCTGAGGATCACAGCCAGTCTCCAATCTAAAGAATCCTGAATGGTTTCTAAATGTTTCTTTCCCTTGGCCATTTAATGATAAACAAATGTATTTCCTGGTTCCCTAAGGACTACAGAACTATCTAACCACATTTTATGGAAATTAAGGTCCCAAAAAGGGAAGTTACTAAAGAATGAATAAAAGAAAGAAAAGTCAACTCCAAGGCTTGAGGTGTAACTTAGTGACAAAGCAGTATGTGTGTCTATATTATTTGAAATAAATCAATTTACGTTTATGTTATAAGTGAATAGAGCTTGAAGTTAAGTAATCTATATACCTGTACTATATATTTCTATGTATGGGGGGTAGTGAATTCTAGACTTCTGAGCCCATTCACCTTTCTGTGTACAAAACCTTGTACATGGCCAGTTGTCCACAAATGCTTATAAGTAAATAAGTTTGTGCATTACTACATTTAACTAACTATTCACTTAAAGTAATGTCTAAGATTCCCGGATCCCCAGGAGCATTTGAAGTTCTGAGGGAAATTGCCAGCTGGTTCTAACACTCCAAGACTGTCACCTTAACACAGACCTGCCCAGAGTGTCAACACCCTGGGTTTCCCTGTGTCTGGATAGAATGATATTTACCAGATTTCATGGGAATAGTTTTTTCAAGTTGACCAGGAGTTCTGACTGGAAGTCATTGGTGTATAAGTAGTGAGAAGCCACAAGAAGTCTTCTTAAAAGAACACAATTTGTTTCAGAGAATCTGTCCTAAAATAAATCTTGTAAGGAGTGCAATCAGTTGGAAGGGTGCCCTGATAGTCAAAGGCTGGCAATCACAGGCCTGCTGTTTGCTCTTAATTCAGAGAAAGCCAGAGGAATCTTCATGACGTCACCGCAGTTGGGTGTCAGCTGCCCGGAGCATATGTTTTTTCTGGGTAGTATTTTCTTCAGTATTTTATTTTTAAATAATAGCTTCAGGTTTAAGTTTGATACCTATACATAATTTGTTATGGGGGTAGCTAAATCAAAGCTTAAACAAATCTCCTTAGCTACAAGCTAACATACCCCTAAAGTCATCCAGTTAGGCATTAAGCTGGTATTTTTAACTAAATATCAATCCATGAAAGCCAAAGAGCAGGACATGAATGGGACAGAGGTAGAATGTCCCACTCATGTCTTCCCTCTGTTCAGGAAGGAACATGGAGTGCACACAGATGTAAACAATTGGCTTCATTATTACTACTTCTTGTTATATTATAGAAATGTATCTGCATATATGATCGTGTATTTACATATATTATAAATATATACTACTGACGCTTATTTTCACCTGTCATGTCATATTACTTTTACACATGCAGTGCTGAGCACTCCAGCAATCTGTAAATCCAAATCAGTCATGACCTTTTAAGATAATGCAAGAAAATACAGGCTCAGCTAAGCCATATCTGTAGTAGCAATAACTCAACAAGTCTGAAACAGTGGTAAAGAAAATTCAAACCAAAGCACAGTGCAACCTGTTTATCTATTATAAAAAGGAAAAACACGTTGTCTCTCATACTCAGATCCTAACCTAAAATACATATATACACAGTTGTAAGTGTGGGCATCACATGCTATTTAGATCAAGAAAGAGTAATATTAGGTAATAGGAAAGGACAGAATGTAGGAAAGGCGAACCATGAGTCATAAAAGAGGATTTAAAGTTAATGTTTTTCTAGTTTCAACCCTCTTATAGGTTTTCATCTCAGTGGTAGAAGAAAATGCAATTAACTGTAAAGAATGAACCCCCATGTGAAGCTCCATGACTTCAGAAAAGGCCATTGTACAAAAGTTCACAGAGATGCATAGAGTTTGGGACTAGGCAAGTACTTGAATGAGTGACTACCTTAATCTACTTGTATGTCTTTATGTGCAAGTCCATTACAATAAAGTGGTTTAACTAATGTATAAATAAATAGAGAAAGCATTCATCCAAATCAGTTGTTCCCATATCATTTGGTCTCCATAGATACCACTTAACTTTTCTGCTAACACACACAAATTTCATTCATATAATATTTCACTGTTAAATATTTTCCTAATATATATAATAGTTGCCCAATATTTAATCCTTTGCCATTATTTTATATACCCTCAGAAGTATCATCCTAATTGTGATACCCAGCTTTTATTTTAAAGACAGGGTCTCAGCATATATCTAAACTTGAATTCACAGTCCTTCCCCCCCCCCACTTCCCTAATGCTGGGATTAAAAGTGTGTGCCAGATCACTCACCTCCATATATAATCTTAACAATAATCTGCTAGAACTTAGAAAGTTCATGTGTGACACATGTTGGGGTTGCTAAATTTACATAATGTTCTTCCATACACAGTAACACAATTGTTCCCAAAAGCATAATATTCCTGTAAGTATAATACTTTCTTAGACGAACCCCCAAAGGTAATTACTGCATTTATTTTTGGTTGTTGACAGCTCACAGTTAGAATGCAACCTCTGTAGAACCTGAGGAGGCTGTCTTTCTTGCTTCCAGTTGAATCCACACAGCCTACCACTGTATCTGGTAGTTCATGTCCCACAAATATTCGCCAAATGTAAAAATAAGTTCTCTCTTGATTACTTTAAGCCTGTTTGGTGGAAGGCAGATAAGGAACCTGTGATGCCCCATGTACAGTTCAGTAGTCTGTTTACTATTTTAAAAAATGAAGAGCAAATGCTGAAAATAAAATACAGCTTTTACTAAATAAATCTGAGAATAAAAGGGCAGCCCCCTTGGGTATATGAGGAAATCAACATATATTAAAAGTTGAATAATAAAGTTTTAAGTATTCCATCCCTAGATTTAAACAGCTCTCACTAGCTCTGGAATATTAAATATTTGCTTAATGAAATATTTCAGGAGGTGGGGTAGGAAAAAAAAGTGTGGCCATAGTTCACAGAGCTGTCAGGACTTTATGGCAATTCCTCTTTTGCCTTAATTTGCTTCCAGTTTGATTACAAGCCCTCGGTTTGTTGTTTTTTTTTTTTTTATAAAGATGATATTTTTACAGGTAAATCAGTCTGAATCATAAAACTCTTCCTAACTTTTGAAGCACAACAGAAAGAAGACAACTCATTGAGAATAAAATATGTTTAATTTTAAGAAGCAGTAACAAATCATAACAGAGTTCTAAGCGCAAGCCAAAATCTAACTTCTTACACAAGCTAGGCTGTAAATTATAATCATTCACCAATTACAGTGAAATTCCGGACTTTGCCCCATCAATCAATAGATGTTCCAAGGTTACCCCTTAAAGAGATGTCAATTCAAGTCCCAAAAATTCCATTTGCTTGAATCTGCCTTAGAAAAAACAAAGTCCAAGAATGTATAGGCTTTTTTTTTTTTGACACCCCTACCCCAACAAAAAAAGAATGAGTGTTCAGAAAAATCATAGAATCCTTAACTTGTGCGAGTGATTATGTTAAACTGGGCGACCTCTGGGCCCTGCCCTGACCAGGCAGCGTCCATCTGTCTGCCCTACCATCCAGTCACCCACCTTCTGTAAACAGTGGGCTAACAGACCGGTCCCTGCACCTGCCCTCAAGCCCAAGTACAGACTAACTTCAAATGTTACTTGCAGTGAGCCTCTGTGAAAGAACTAATAAATGACTCCAGGCTTGACGACAGCCTCCGTGATTCCTGAAAATGCACAACAGGAAATGTAACTATCCTCCACCCTCTGGAGCCATTCATCAAGAGCAGCCGGGAGTCCCAGCCACAAGGGAGGCCAATGGCAGAAAGCTAACCCCAGCACCAACCAAGGGCAAGAGGTGCCCACACCGGAGGGAAAGGGGGAGGAGGACCGTGTCCCCAAGTTTCAAACACAGGGAGTAAAGAGCTGCAAACCCGCTAGCAGGCGAGTGACAACCTCGCCTGCCAATCCCCAGGGTCTTATTTACATCTGACCACCAAGGGTCTTGCCTCTGCCGGCTGACCCAGGCGTCTCACCTGGTTCCCGAGCACAGTCCTGGCTCGGGGCTGAGCTGCTGGATTCCTTCCCTTCCCTGCTCCTAACGAATGAGGGGCTGGGGATAGCCAACGATCCAAGATCGGGGCCCAGCGGTGGCACCGGCTGTGGAACCGGGCCCTGCGCCCTGGCTAAGGCTTCCCGGGCCGCTCAGGGGCGCCGGCCTCCAAGGCCGAGTGGCGGGGACTGCTCGGGCTCCGCGATTGGCCACGGCCCGCAGAGAACCGGGCCGGCGGGGCAAGGAGGAAGTGGCCGCTGCCGTTCTGCACCAACCATGTTCGGCCAGCGGGCGAATGTCACCCGGCGCCCGGAGCGGGTCGGAGGGCACGGGGCGGGCACTCGGATCTCCACCGAGTCCCGGAGACCCCCGAGGGTTCTCCATCCCCTCCACTCCTACCCAGGGGGACGCAGCTCGGTCCCCGGAGGCTCCCCGCCCCCACACCTCGACCGATCCGCAGCCCAGGCGGGTCGGGCCCAGCGCGCCAGGCCGGCCCCCAGGGCGCCCGCAGGGACCCGGAGGCTCTCGCAGCTAGGCCGCGCCGGGGTAGGTGACCCCTGCGTGCAGAGCCCTCCCGGGACGTGCCTCTCGGGTGCCTTTGCACGCCGGGACAAGTGCAGTGACAAAGCCCCGAGGCCGGGCCAGGCGCTGGCCGCCGGGTAGGAGGACGCAACGTCCCTGGCGAGTGGCGGCGGCCCAGCCCCCAGGAAGCCGGGCGCGCCGGCCAGGCCCGCGCCCAGCGGCGCGCGGAGCCCGCCCGGCCCGAGTGGCCGCTGCCACCCGACGCCCGTCACCCGATCCCAAGCCCCGCAGGCGAGCGCATCTTAGGAGCGTCTCACGACACATCAAGTTTACTGTGGCCACTGCCTGGGCATGGGTACCAGGGGACCACAGTGCCAGTCTATTTACACCGGAGACTGCCGGGAGAGAAGGGCCGCCGGGCACCGAGAACAACCCGACTCCCTTCTTCTTCGGACCTGGTGGCGACAGTGTCTGTAAACACACACACACACACACACACACACACACACACACACACACACACATACACGCACAGAGACAAACACACCAATATTATATTATTTTAAATAAGGCCCGACTCCAGCGATCCTGCACCCACAACGCGTGACACCTGGGGCGCAGAATCACACAGAGCAGATCTGTGTCCATGGAGCCACCTCTTCGCATCTGCAAATCCAAAAGTGAAATTAAACCTCCACTAACCTCCTCCTCCCTCTCTACCTCCTCCTCCTCCTCCTTGCAGCCTCAGCAGCCCCAGTACCAGCAGCAACAGCAGCAGACCCTGCTTCCCCTAAAATCAGATGATCCATAACTGCGCCGACTCTTCCTCCAAAAATCGGTATTAATATTTATGAACCCCGGCATTTTTCCGTCTGCAAAACATCGTGTCAAAGCATCAGGACGCACATACATACATAGCTCCTTCTGTCCCCATCAACATGCCCTCGAGAGAAAACACACGCACAGTCACAACTATTATTTGAAAAAAAATGTTACCTCTCAGTGTGCTTTTTTTCACGCTACCAATACAATCCCGCAAGGTGTAAGTGTTGTTAGGGTGTGTAAAATGGAAATGAAAGCCCGTCAGTTGAATAATCGCAGGAGCAAAACTAAAAGTTACTCCCCGGCTTGCCTGAGAACAGTCCAGATCGAAAGCAAAACAGAAGAGGAAACTGCGAGGAGCCGAGGCTGGAAATCCCCCCACCCCCGCCCTCTCCGGGCCCCGCTCCCTCCCTCGCTCCCCCTCCGCCCTCCTCCCTCCCCGCCCTTCCTCCCCAGTGTTTGTTTCAAGCTTGTGCAACCCGGAGGTGGAGGCAGAGGGAGGGCTCCAGCCGCCAGCCGGGAGGTGCGGAAGTTCGCCGCCGCTGTTCATTGGCGGGCTGCACGGCTTTCATCATTTCTCGGAAAAGTCAATTTCATTTTCGCTTCCCCGCGTCTCGGCTGCTGCGGGGAGCAACAAGCGGCAGCGCGTGAGTGTGTGGCTCGCTCAGAGGGGCGCTCGCTTTTCACCGGGGCCACGCAGGAGTGTGGGCTCCAGAAGTGACGCGCCACGCGCAAGCTTGGGATCCGGCCACTAGCTAGTGGCCCTAGGGAAGGAAGGAGGTACCTGACTCTGCATCCTACTTGAAGGTGGGGACCGATCAGAGGGCGCCTGGGAAGCCTGGGGACCCTGCCTGACCTGTGGGTTAAGTATTTCAGAACCTCCGTGCTCAGGCTGCACACACAAACTCGTCCTGGAAAGTCACCCGCTGTAAAGGAATGTGAGGAACGAAGTCAGCTGAAAAGAAGGCAATACTTGCTTCCCTTACTTTATTGGATCTCCTACTGGGGAAGAGGGAGGGTAAAAGGCCAGCCTGGCATTCTGTGTGGGAGCTAGGATGACTAGAAAGGCTTTCCCCTACATAGTACATCATTCTTCAAGGCTTCTTCATGTCTGCGCTATTCACGTTCCGTTCCTGTAAGATGAGATGGGCAAGGTTGGGCATCACTTAACTTAAGATGCCTTGATTGTGGCTGATCTTGGAGGGAAGGCTTAATGCTGCAGATTAACTTCTAGTTCAAATTTGACCCCGTTAATAGCTGGACGTCCTAGGACACTGGCCTCCACGCTCTACAATGAAGATAATAAAGAATTCAAGAGGGTCCGGTACCTGTGACAGGTGCAGCAGCTGTTGCCTGTTAGCTTGGCACCTCCTCCACTTTGGTTTTTTAACTTGGAAGGATTTCGTTACATTTAGTTACACCTCTTCCTTCCCTGGCTTGCAGTTTGATCAGCCTTCTACCAGTTTTCCTAGGAAATCGGTGACATAAGAACTGTCTTGTCTCAAAAATAGATATCCCTTGTGCACACATTGTCCTTTATTCATCCCCTATTAACACTGTACAAACTTTTCTTTCATATTTCATACATCAGTAACCATGAGAGTATGTGAACTTTGAGATAGTTGTCTCTCTCTACCTAATAACCACTAGTCATTCTTTTCGTGCCTGCTTTTTGTGTGCATTAGTGCATGTGATACATGTGCGTGTGTACAAGTCATGTACTCAGAGAGGCCAGAGTGCCCTGTTCTCTACAACATTGCTTTAAGACAGGGGTTTTCACTGAACCCAGAACTAACCTAGCAGCCAGCTGCTCCAGCAACTTCAATGTCTCCGCCAGCCACAGCACTGGAATTACGTGGGCATGTGGCCAGCCCCGGCTTTGCAAGTAAGTCTTGGGATTTGAACTCAGCTCTCCATGCTTTTGCAGCAAATCCTCTTCCCCAATGAGCCATTTCCACAACTTCTTCTTCTCATTGTTTTCTTTGCTGCTGTTGTTCTGCGCATTTACTTTTGCTTGCTTGGCCATTTGTTCATGTCTGTCTGCTTTTGGACTGGATCTTCCTGTGAAGTCTAGGCCAGCCACAACTGTAGCCCAAGTAGTCCTGGAACTAAAATGCCTCACCTTAGCTCTAGAGTCCTGAATTATAGGCATGTTCTATCTGTATCTGTTTAGTTTAATCTGTACCCAAATGATTGTCTTCTCTTCCCTAGAACAGGGAGAGGAAGAGAAGAGAGGTGTTCTCCTGAACTTCTGGCACCTTCCCAGTCTCAGAAGTCTCAGTACAGCATCCTTTACAGGCAGGCCCAAGGAGTGAAAGAAGCAATGAGGTCTGATGGGGCTGTCACCTTCCAGGTATCCATGTCACCTTCCAGGTATCCATGTCACCTTCCAGGTATCCATGGCAGTGGTGCAAACTCAAGGGAGCCAGACAGAACATGCCCACAAATCTCAACTATGAATCCTAATCCTACTTCTGAAACCCCCTTGCTGGGTACAGAAAACATCACGACTGCATGCTTGTGATGCTAGGCCTCCTGTCCATAAGTCTTTACTAGATGCTCTGTCAGGAAATGAACCTGCCTGCTCCTAGTGCTGCCCAATCTCCCTGTTTAAGAAAGAGCAGTGTTCTAATCATGTGTAGTCTTTGACAAGCAACACAAACTTTGTTTGGACTGTTTTAGTTTTTGTGGTTGTCCTTGATACCTTCCTTCCCACAACATCTGTCCATCCATTCAATCATAATCATTTCAGTCAGTATCAATCATCTAGTCACCATCCATCGTGTCCTATTTACATGTGGATGCAATGCCCCAGCGTCTCTAGATAAGGCACATCCCCAGAGCACTGCCTTCGGTGGTTACAGTTCCTGAGAACCCTGCCCAGTCTCCTTCCCTGGTTCCCTACACCAATAAACACATTGTTATCAAAGTGAACTGGGAACGAACTTCATTTAAAGCCCAAGTCTAGTCCTCTCTCTGCCCCTCACAAGCCCATCTGAGACGTCAGAATAAAGGCCATATTAGTTATAAGACATATAAAATCATTTTTAATGTGGTGGCAGATTGCCATCTAACCTCATGTGCTGCCAGTGCACCAGACCCACAACTCTCCCTTGCTAAGCCAACCCTTTTTTTTAGAACATCAGAGTCATCCTCACGTTCCATATTTATCATTAGCTTGGAGCCCAGCACATACATGGTCAAATATTTTTGAATTCACAAATCTTTGCTCCTTTCTCTGAGTTCTTACAGAATAGCCTAGACTTTCTCAGAGCATTTGTTTTATACTTCAATAGCATGTCTAAAGATTTATTTATTTCATTTTATGTGTATGTTTTGCCTGTATGTATATATGTGTATGTGGGTATGCCTGGAAGCCATAGAAATCAAAAGAGGACATCAGATCTCCTGGAACTGGAATATGGATGGCTGTGAGTCTGTATTTGGGGATCATAAACTGAGCCTGGATCCTCTGCAAGAGAAGTCAGTGTTCTTAACAGCTGAGCCATTACTCCAGACCCCTTCAATAACATTTTAATACAAATGTAACTGATTATCATTGTAGAAAAGTCAGTATAGAGTATTTGAAAGAAAGTAGCATTGCTGAGCATGGTAACAGCCAACTATAATCCCAGCACTTGTAGGCAAGCCTGGGCTACATAGGAAGACCTTGACTCAAACAAGGTTGAGGATGTAGCTCAGCTGCTAGTGTTTTCTTAATGTGAGTGTTTTTCTTAATGTTCTTAATGTAATCAAGAACATGATGTTTGTTCCCCACCATGTGCATGAATGTACACATGGGGAGGCTAAAATTGTAACCTCAAAAATAGAGCTACTGATATTTGTATGTGCTTCCAACTAGTAATTTTTTCAAATATGCTGTTTCCAATCCTCATCTGCTAATTGTTTTGTGTGTAGACTGCACTTCCCATCCCCCTCCGGGCTTATGTGACATCTTTCTGTCCTGTTCCATTTCTTGGCTCGCTTCTCTTTTTCTGCCAGCCCCCTAAATTATGGTGTTTCCAAGCATTCTATCGTCAACCCTCTTATTTTCTCATTTTATAGGCTCGCTCTCTTTGGGTGCTCTCATCCGCGCCCAGAGCTTCAGATATCACTACAGATGGTCCTCAGCTTACCAGTCAGTCTACTTACAATTTTCCAATTATGCTGTGGCACAAAAGCAACAAGGATTCAGTAGAAACATTCCTGAAATTTTGAATGTTGACCTTTTCCTGGGCTAACCCCTACAACATATAATACTTTGTTGCCATGTTGATCAATGGCAGACATCCTTATCTCCTAGTCCAAGATCACCAAGTTAACCAGCCAACACCCTGTAATGCACCAGTTACTAAACTATAACCTTCCCTGGTTAAGTATATCAAATGCTTTTTAGGGTATAGTGTTCTCACTTGTGATAGGTTGTAAGGGTCAGGCCCCTTGTAAGTTGAGAAATATCTCTATTTGGTGATGATTTCACAATAAAACTCTGAATTACAGCCATATGACCTCCCAGATGTCCATCATCTCCATATATATTCCAAATTCAAGTCAATATTCACACAAGGAAAACACAGACAGGGTTTCGCTGTCACTCATGCTGTCTTGAAGTCAAGATCCTCCTTGATCAGCCTCATGAGTTCTGGGATTACAGTCTAAATGTAAATTCATAGCATCTTTCCTTCCAAACTTAGATTTGTCATTTTACCAAGAACCAAAATTCTGGGAAACATCACACACACACACACACACACACACACACACACACACACACACACACCCCTTGTTTGAGTCCCTGGAGCTCCCCAAGGCATAGGTACTGCTTGCAATTTTCCAGATCCTTAAACTCATAAAACCTAGAATGAATAGCACTGTGTTCTTCTGCCCTTGATTAAATGTCAGTGCTATCAGAAATATAAATATGACTCAGAACATCCACATGGTATTGTTACACACAGTCACAAAGTATTTTTGGGCTCTTTGATGATACACCACACACACACACACACACACACACACATCACTAATAAATTAATCAATATAGTAAAATATAATCTTTTTGATAGCCTCTGGAAAAAGTATCATTTGCTAAATTGTAAAATTAAATATTTTCTCAGGGTATGAATTTTTCATTTCATCTACAGAATGGGCATCCTACAGAATCTTTCTGGATACATTGGTAGTTTTTTCTTTCTTTTCAGGAGAGTTGAGCAAAGACACAGTTTTTTAAACAGAGTGCCAGTAGATCTCTCTATGAGTAGATCTTGACTAAGGAGGAAAATTGAAGATACCCTCAGAGCCCCTTTTTTAAATGGCCTTTTAATTTATCTTGGTGATCAATGAGATGCTTTAACAAAATAATCATTAAATTAGCAAATATTTGCTGAATGCCCAGAATGTGTCTCAGCACTGTGGCTCATAGTGCTGAAGCAAAGGATGAAAACCACTGTCATCTGAGACTTTTTTTTCAGTCCAGTCAACTACTGTTTATTTCCATTGTAGCATCCCAGTGATGGCAGGATCATGACCTCTAAGCAAACTTAGAATCATACATCATAGTCTTAAGAAGGCACAATGTATGGCATGTTAACTCAGGTAGGTAAGTCTGAGATGAAATCAGAGACCCTCAGCAGACTGCCAGCTGATTCTTCAGTTCTGTCCACAGAGTCACTGGTACCACTTCTGTGCTGGCCACTGAGGTTCCCCTCCAAGATTCTAAAATTCAGGGTGGGGGAAGGACATAAGATGAGGAATCCTCACATGCCAGGGCTCATTATCAATATGAAGCTAAGTCCTACCATGCAAACAATATTCCAGAAAGTCTAAAATAAACGAAGACAGACCGGTCAAAGGTTAGATTCTAGCAAAGGCAACAGAAATGTGGTGATATGCAAAGCCTTTAATGGAGTTCTAAGAGACTGCCAGCACAAGGAGAGGATTTTGAGTGTGTTCGATCATTGCTTCTATTCCACTAGAAACAAAACAAAGCTTAGTTTGTTACAAAATCATGAAAACCATGAGTTTACATTGGGTAATATATTGCCCAATGCTTAGTAATGTGTTCTGATGAGTGAAAGGGAAACTTAACTCTAACATTTCCAAGATAATTCTCCCTCTCCTCCCTCTCTTCTCCCTCCCCCACCTCTCTCTCCTATATGTGATGAGTGTCCTTATCCAAAGAGAAGGCTTTCAACTTCAAAAACTGTCGTGACATGAGATGCTTTTTGGAATCACTTCCCGAGTGACTATGAGCACAGCTGCTACCTTAAAGCTGAGTGAGAAAGTGTCCCGAGCTTTATCTTGACATTAATTAGAGAGGACTGCTGTGATGTCTTTGGGGATTAAGGAGAGAAATTTCAAATGTGTAAGCCAGTCAGCCAAGTTCAGCTGGAGACAGGGCTTACTTGGTAAAGGGCTTCTGGTGAGAACGGAAGCACCAGGTCCATATCCTCAGCACTCACCTAAAGGCTGGATAGGGAGGAACATGCCTATAATCCCAGAGGCAAAGGCAAGCAGATCTCTGTAAATTCGAGGCTACTCTGGTCTACATATCAAGTTCTAGGTCAGCCACCGCAGTAAGACCCTGTGTCTAAACAACAAAACACATTCTGAGTACTGGAGGTTAGATTTCAGCATGTGGGGGTGGGGGAGGATATAACCCATAATACAACATACCAGTTGAAGATAAAGTGCCTGAGCAGAGGAACAGTAAGGACAGATCCAACCAGAGTCTAAGGCCTGGTATCTTCTGAGAGTTGACAGAAAGGGTTGGGAAGACTTAGGATGTGGCAAGAGGTGGGAGGAGTCTAGAACTGTAGGAACAGCGGGATTTGTGAAGGGCCTACATGGAATCCACCTATGGTTTCAAAAAGCAGGCTGGACGTTTCCCAATCACCTCTTCAGTGTCAAAGAAATGCAAAGATTTCTCAACTTGCTGACCTTTTGAAGGAATTTGCAACTGACTCCTCATTGTGACTCTGTCCATGACTCAAGGGATTCACCAAAACCCAATCAGTGTTTTCAATTCTGTTTTATAAGTTCTTAAGTCAAAATACTTCCTTCAGGCTTCCTCTGGTTTTCTTCTCTACAGGTAAAGGAAGTGAATTTAATTCATGACTTTTACACCACATACCCAAAGTACCCTTTTCTTGTAGGGAGGGAGGGGACAGATTTCAGGCATACACTATTTCCCTCGGATTTTGGGGTTAAAAAAGTGATTTTTTTTTTTTTTGGAGATTGTGTCACGATTAAAAAGACATTTAAAAAAATCATTCCAGAATTGTAGTGGTTCTGGAATATGGTTTCTGTTTTCATTTCTAACATTTTTCAATGAAAAACTTTTTGTAATGGTTCTTACAATTTTTAAGTATTATGAACATGTGTGGAACTTCCTGATTTAACGTTTGTTTGTTTTTGAACTTCAGACTATAGATCTTGGCTTTGAGTTCCACTCTTTAAGTTTGTTTTTAAAATTGAGTCTAGAGAAGCCCATACTGGCCTTAAATTTGCTATGTAGCCTCTACCTCCAGAGTTCTGGGGTTACAGATGCATGTCTCCATGGCCTATTGGCTCCTCTCTTTTCTAACCAAATAGGTTTTACTTTTTACCTGTTTTGATATATTGAAGTTCTGGGCTGGGGATGAGTCTGTTGGTTAAAAAGCAGAAAAAAGATAAGAGTCACTTTTATGATAGATAAGAGTCACTGTTATGATCGATAAGAGTCACTTTTATGATAGATAAGAGTCACTGTTAAGATCTATTAGTCACCCTTCAATTTCAGATCACTGGATATAAGAGAGAAAACACAACCAGCCACGTCCAAGACACCATAAAACAGCAGAAAGAAGGAAGTGTTCCAACTAACCAGCACAAGCTATGCAAACATGGAGACGACTAATTACATGGGGTGAGCCTAACTAAATTCACAGAGTCCAGCCATATCGGGGTTACCAGCTTAATGGGACCATCATGAATCAAAATATTCTTAAATTATCTCCATTTTATTATTTTTCACTCCCTTTCTTGATGAGGAATTTTTTATAATGTGAAACTGGCTACTTAAGGCCTTGTGCTTCAGGATATATAGGGCTGGTGCCACACCCCCATGTCCTGGTGGATTCCTTTTCTGTACTGAGAAACCGGAGTAATTTACTCTCACAGTACTTACATCTGATCACATCAAAGCTTTTTGTTTGGGTTATTTTTGTTTATTATGAACATAAGTGTGACACTGTTCGTGCCTCACATTGAAGGTAAGAGAAAATTAAATTGTGTGAACATCTTAATGGCATCATGCATAAGACCCAAAGGAATTCTTCAAAATGTCAACAGTTCTCTTTGAATCAGTTACTTTCTTTTTCTAATTCTAGATTTTCATCACCACTTTCCTAGTGGTGATGCCCAGGAATAATAGAATCTATTATTTAAAAGTAATGCTTGATTATAGATTGCATTTTTATCAACATAAAATCTGAGATTTTTTTTTGTATGTGGTTTAGGAATTTACTTCATAGCACTTACACAAATTTTATCTAAACTTAAAATTTCTAGTTGTTTATTCCACAGTACTTCAAAAACAAAGCACTGAATTCCCACATCCAAATTACCATAAACATGTATTTAAAAATTTTTAAATGAATATATCAAGTTACACTTAAGATCATTTTCCTCCAATTGCTTTATAATTTCTTAGTTTTTTCCCAAAATGTTAACTTTTCAAACAGTCTGCCCTTAGTGACTTAAATATTCACCCTCAAAGAAGCATATATGACATGTAAGAAATAGATAAATAAGAGCAGAGTTTCAGTAATTCAGTGCTCACAGAATATGAAAATAATGTAATTGATGTTCAAACTTAAACACAATGTTTTAAGTATGCTATTTGGAAAGGGTCAAGAGGTCAAAGACATCTAATAGCAACAAAAAAGTCTTCTCTAGTTCTTAATTTCATTTCGCTTCCATGAAAGTTCAATTACTTGATTCTTAGCAGTCTAGTTAAAGGAGCCAACATGATGACGTGGTGGGTAAAGGTACGTGCCCCTTGGGTCCTCCGTTTCTGGAACCTACAACACAAAGAGAACACTGACTTCTGGAAGAAAGTCTCTCTTTTCATACACATATGTGCACACATTAATAAAGAATAAACTTTTTAAACCTTTCTTTTTTATTGATGTGTATGTATCTGTCGGGGCTTGCCATGTGTGTGCGGGGGAGAGGGAGGTAAACCAGAGAAGTGCATCAGATCTACTGGAGCCAGAGTTAATGGCAGCTGTAATCTGTGGGGTGTGGGTTCTAGAAACCAAATTTGGGACCTCTGCAAGAGCAGAAAGCATTCCTAACTTCTGAGCTATCTCTCTAGTCCAAAGAAATATATATTTTGATACAGAGTCTCACTGTGTAGCTCTGGCTGGTGTGGCACTCTCATGCCACACAGAGATCCACCTGCCTCTGCCTTCCAAGTGCTGGAATTAGAGACATACAGGCAAAGCATCCATCCATACCATCTGTAAGGACCACTGTGGCCTCCTCCTGCTCAGTGCAGTTGCAGGAATGGAGCAAACAGATAACAGAATCCAGATCATTAAGATACTCTGAAAACCAAGTACTATATGCCTTTCTGCTTGACACAGCTTGGAAGCCCACAACCCAAGTTCAGATCTAAACAGTTATTTGTAGGGCGTGGTTTGCCTTTGCACAACTCGCTGGAACATTCTATTGCCGCTTATGCTAATTAGGCATTGAGTAGTGACCAATCCGATGTGCTTATGCTAATTAGACATTGAGAAAGGACCTATCTGATGTGATCGTCAAATATGTTAATGAGCCACTATTTTGGGCCAATCATCGGCCATATGCTAATGAGTACTACTTTGAACCAATCACCGGCTATATGTTAATGAGGCATTGTGATGGGCACCAATCACGCGCCAGACTTCCCTATATAAGCAGGCTGAATCTCAGGCTCGGGGTCTTCTTTCCACCATTTCACAACTGAGCTGTACTCCAATAAAGTGTGATCCGAGAAGAATCATGCGTGTGGTGACTCGTCGTTCTGCAGGACAGAGGCGGCTCGCCACAGTTATTCACCAGGAGGAGATGGATGTTTGTTTCATTCATGTGATACTTACCTGTCTAGCACAAAGCTAAATAGTCACAAAGGGCTGGTCAGTATATGTGTGTAGTTATGGGTCCACCTCCCTCTACCGCAACTCCTGGCCATAGACTCATGTGGCTGGGAGAAAGGCAGTGCAGAGAGGGTAGAACCTTTTAGAGGTGACTTAATAAGTTGATTTAGTCTTAGTTATCAGTTTCAAGAGTTAATGTGGTTCTTTTGGGACCCAGATTAGCTACAAATATGGTAGGTTGTCATAAGAAAGCAAAGCAAGCCTGTCCTCTGGTCTTGTCGGGCTTCTTCTTATGTATGACTTTTTTTTGTCATGTATCCCTTCTTTTTTTGTATGACTTTCTTACACTAGTGCCAATTATTTTTTTAAAAGATTTATTTATTTATTATGTATACAGTATACAGAAGAGGGCACCAGATGTCATCATAGATGGTTGTGAGCTACCATGTGGATGCTGGGAATTGAACTTAGGACCTCCAGAAGAATAGTCAGTGCTCATAACCTCTGAGCCATGTCTCCGAAGTCCTACCCTTAACTCAACAGTTGCTGGAACCTGCTCTTGAATGACCGGAACTGCAAGCTAAATAATAAATTTTATTTTTAATTATGTGTGTGTTTGTATGTGAGGTTATGTGTACATGTACATATGTATAGATGCTCCAGGGAGCACTATGTCTCCCTGATAATGGAATTACAGATGCCTGTGAGGCACTCAGTATGGGTGGGAATATAACCCATAACCACAAAGGAATCTTTCTATACCCCAATACTCTTAAGTAATGGCTGTTGGGTAGCCTATCACAGCAGCAAGTCCCAGCCTCATTTAGACAGCATACAAATGAAGTACAGCAAAACACTAAAAAGGAAATGCTCAGCAGCTTCCAGCACGGGGTTGTGTGTGTGTGTGGGGGTGAGTTTGGTCTTAAAGAAAAGCTGAAAAGTACACAGCAGAGTAATTAAAAAAGGATTTATATGTGAATCATCAATTATTTATATCCAGCATTTAAAAACTATGACATAAGGTCTCAGGCTTTAAGGGATCCACTTCTGTCCATAAAGAACACCAATGTGATCAAATGATTTGGTATAACCCAATGCGGTCACAGTTTTGAACCAGAGCTATTGTGTTGAAGTATTTATTCAGGGTATTAGTAGAGATAGGAGCCTAGTTTGTGGTTTTTGTTTTCTGTTTTTCCAATTAGAAGTTGGAACTGAGAGGAGAAGGTTGGAGCCAACACAGGAGACATGTGTGCAGCCATTAAAAAGATCTGTAAGACAGCTCTAGCCCCTGAGGCCATAGATTGAAAACAATTTCCTCGTGACACTTCAACTGAATCCCCGAGAATGAAAGGGAAAAGTTACCGTTGCCAGATGGATGCCCTGAGATGTGGATTCCTGGATCCTCTTAGGGTGTTCATTATGAGATGTGTAGCTGTAATGATGGCAGAGGACTTATTCGTGGTCACATTCAGGGTGAATGGAAGATTAGCCTCAAGTTATGTGTTAACTCAGCATTTCACTCACAAGTTACTTTAATTACATGCCTGTGTCTATCCCATAACACCAAACATCTGGCGGAAACTGAAGAAAATATCTTCTACCCAGATGTTTAGCTTATGGCCAAGGAGACAGAACACCTGTGTACGAAAATAACCTTTTACCAGATGTTTGATAGTATATGTTGGAAGACTAGCTCCAGCCCTGGGAACAGGCTCCACAAGGTGTCTAGTCCACCATGAGAGCTCTGTATAAAGACTCTTTATGTTTACCAAGGTAGGGACAGAAGGATTTTTATAACTCTTGGGCTGTGAGGTACACATAGGGCTAATGTTCTCCTGTACTATTTGTACAAATAAACCTAAGATAGGGGAAAATATAAGTAACTGAATGTGGTTTTGTAACAACTGTACGTTCAATGGTTTTAATATCTCAATATACTTTAATCAGCAGAATAAGTTTCACTCTATTATATGTTTTAACAAAACATAAATGTATATATATATTCATGATACATGAATGACATATGAAAGTATGTACATAAGCATATCAATACATGTATACATACACACATGCATTCATACATTTATACATATATGCTGTGTATAATATAAGTAGAGAGGGAAGGAGATATTTATTATAGGTACTGGCTCACATACTTAAAAAGTCTCACCACCCATCATTAACAGCTGGAGACCCTGGGGATCAAATACCAGACACAAGCTGGTAGTAGAAATAAGCCCACATATGAAGGCCTGAAAACCTAACAAAATGGTGGTTTAAGCATAGGCCTCAGACTGAAAGCCCACAGACCAGGAATGCTGTGTTCTAAGTTGGATGGAGAAGTTGAATTTACCATTTTTCCTTTATGTAGACCTTCCCTCAACAGATAGAATGACTCTTTTCCATATCACTGAGTAGATGTTCTTTATTCTGTCTACCAACTCAAGAGCTAGCCCTTGTGCAAAGGGCAAAAATAAGAACAAGATATACTAGCATATATTTATGAAATATGACAAAAACCCATTACTTTATTTACAACCTTTTTTTAAAAAAATGCCAATACTCAACAAGCATTAGTATCCCTGAAATATTACCAGATAGATCCAAAAATAATGTACTTTAAGCAATCTGGGTACCTTTGCTGTTGCTAGGTCCTCACAATTTCCTCAGGGGAAGGAGTGAGAAGGCCCAGAGTCAACAACACATATCCTGGGAGTCAGTTGAAAAGGACTAACTCATTCAACAATGGGGAGAAGCTTATACATCCTCCTCCCAGCACCCAAGCTGTGTCACAATCTGGTAATATTGCATGGCTGTCCCTCACTGGCTGGGCATAATCAGGAGATCTAACAGCATCTGTTGCTAGGCAGATTCCCAACTGTCAGGAACTCTGGGCAGTGCCTGTTGCTAGGCAGATTCCAACAATCAGGGAGGTTGGACAGTAGCTGTTGCTAGGCCCTCAGGTGGCTCATAATGAAGTACGTTATGTGGCATGCCTTGGCAACTGGTTTGAGCCAACTTCCTTGGCCCTATAGGCCTGTCCTACTAAACTCTATCTCTGTGAAGTTGACACATCGCCCCTACCCGTGGGACTTCAACACGGGAGACCACCTACGAGAGAGAATGAAGGGAATGGAGACGCAAAGGAAGGCAGCAGGTCAAATGGGAGTCTGATTGAGCTGCGATTTATTACGATTCTAAACATGCTTATATAGCAGAATATGGGGAGGGGGCAATCTTCAAACACCTGCAGGAAGCTGGCCAGGGGAGCAAGATATTGGCAGGGTAAAAAGGTGACTGGTCTTGCTTCAGGGAAGAGTTGCTAGGTAACCTAACCATATAATATTCTTGCTATTCTATTCTTTAGAGCTATCTTTATGGGAGGACTGTGAAGTAACCTAGCCACAGAATGTTCCTGTTACTCTATACTTTAGAGTTACTTCTCTGTTACTGTGACGCAAACCAGAACATCTATTTTACTTTGGGAGAACATCTATTTTACTTTGGGAGAATATCTATTCTACCTGGGAGAACATCTATTTTACTTGGGAGAATGTCTATTCTACTTGGGATAACATTGTGCTGGCTCAGTGGTTGGTTTCTCAGTCAGTTCCCAAGGGAGCCTTTAGCTAGAGGCCTAGAGGCTCAAGCCAGGGTCTTGGTCCCTGACAACATAATCTGACCATTGTATGTTTGCACATACGTATGAATACATGGAGTCATTAACAAAACCTAAGGACACATCTGTTCACTTTTATTATGAATATCTGACTTTTTATATAATCACCTATTTTTCTGAGACTGGTGAGAAATTTGAACCAGGACAGGTGCTCTCAGCTTTACCAACAAAAAAGAAAAAGAAAAACTGTGTAGAAGTAGCACTGGTTGAATGTAAAGTAGGTATCCCTCATTGGAGCTGGATAGTTAAATATTTCACCCTCTGACTGATGAGTTACTTGGGGGCTAAGGATTTAATACTCAGTTGGGTATGTGTCTTACTTAGTTAAGTTTCTATTGCTGTAAAGAGACACCATGACCATGGCAACTCTTATACAGGCAAATATTTAATTGGGAATGGCTTACATTTCAGAGGTTCTTTCTACCATCATGGTGGAACACAGCAGCATGCAGGCAGACATAATGCTGGAGAGGTAGCGGAGAATTCTACATTTTTTACAGAATAGGAAGTGAACTGAGAAACTGGGTGGTAACTTGAGCATAGGAAACCTGAAAGCCTGCCTCTACAGTGACACAATTCCTCCAGTGAAGCCACACATACCTCCTAATAATGCTGGTCTCTATAAGTTTATGGGGGCTGATTGCACTCAAACTACAAGAGTATACTAGCCCCATTTTCCAATCTATGGAAGCAAGTTCTTAGCCAGCATCTCTGCTGCCACTGTTGTTTCCAACAGTTGGTTCTGCTCAGATGCACCATGTGTTGTTGAAATATATCCCAAGCTCACTCATCTCTCTATAGTTTTCCCATCCATTCTTTTTCCTATTCCTTATAGTATACTACAGCGTACAGGCAAAATCTAGTGGGCTGCTTATTTTGTATAGTCCTTGAACCAAGAATTATTTTCACATTTTTAAAATGGTTCAGTGGAGGAAAAAATCAAATAAACAATATTTTGCAACATATGAAGATTATGTGTAATTCAAATTTTAGTACCTATAAACAAAGTTGTAGTATACAATATTCAAGCTTGCTTGTTTATGTGTTGTCCAGGGTTGTTTTTGTGCTCAAATAATGGAGATGAACAGCTGTAACCCAGATTGGATGGCCAACAGAACTTAAGACACTCACTAATTGTTTCTTTGCAAAAAAAAAAAAAAAAAAGTTTTCTTCTTTTTGTTTTAGCCACACTGTCCTCTTTTCTGTGCCTAAAATTCAGCTTGTACAGTTTTTCTTCTTAGAACTCTGTTTCCAGTTCTTTCACTTTCTAGAATGTTCTTCTCTAGCATTTTATATAGTTTTATTTTCATAAGGTCTTGCCAAACTTGTACAAAGCCAGGAAAAATCACCTATGACCAGTATTTGATGTCTTTCCACCGAACAACACATTTCTGAATCTTGGATGGAGAGGTTTGTTTGAGGTTCCTTTTTTTGTCTCTGGCAGTACCAAGGGAATGAGATGGTTTCATGAGAACATGGTTGGTGCAATTCCATTACCATGGTGACACCTTCTGCAGGGAGTGTGAATGGATGCCCCCTCCCCTGTTGAACACACATTAGAAGCTGAAGGAAGGGGCTGAATATCCCAAGACCCAGATTCAGGAAACCAAGGGAAATGTTTCTGAAATTCCCATGTACCATTTCAGCCATACCTCCAGCCTATGATCTCAGCAAAGAAGGAAACAGTCTATAGTTAGTTGTTGATGTTGCTGAGTCCTTAATATAACTGTGAACATGGGCCCTCCAACATTACAACAGACTCATCTATGGAAGAAAAACCAGGAAGCCCTTCGAACAAGTTAGATCTTTGAGTTTGAGGGGTCATTAGTCTGCATGGATCGGAGATTTTCTCTCTCCTCATAGTCATTGGACCACACTGGTGGACCACACTAGTCATTGGTCCATGAAATCTGCTTCTTCATCTGCAAATTTGAATTAACCTAATCCCAGAGACTAGGTAAAATCAGATGAGAAAATATCTGTAAAACTTTTTATATCAAACACTAAAGGAAAGGAATAAATAACATTTCATTATTACCCCAAACCACAAAACAGCAATACAAAATTCTACATAAGGAATACCCTGTAATACACACACACACATGTAATATCAAAGATTTTAATGAAACTCAACTAACTTTGCGCATCCTTACATGTACACTTTCTTCTTTAAAATACAGGCAGAGAAGATAAAGATACTTCCAGATCACACACATATTTAGTGAAAATGGAGGGTGCTGCCTGTCCTAAGCAGAGATGAGGGTTGGGAATACTGAGAAGGGCAAACTGCAGAGGTCAAAGATCAAGGTCAAGCCAGAGAGAAACCCCTCTATAGCAGCTTTAACTTAGAAAGCACATTTTTCCCTAAGCAAACAGGCAGTGTAGAAACTGTTCAAATGTCCCTAAGAGCAGCAGATACCAGGGGAGCACTCTGACAGGGCTATTGAGGAAACTTGGGAACTGTGACTTAGAAGAAAACAATCCAACCAGAGTGAGAACCAGGCAGGGCTTAGGGGTGCTTTTAGCACCTGCCAAGACTGATATTGGGGCTTTATGGTGCCATGGGCTTGGAGTTAGGATGTGTGAGTACAAACCAATGCTCTAACACACTAACTGTATGATCTTACTCTCTGAGAGGTACATATTATGAATATATATTAATTACAGTATTTTTTTGGAAACAGGGTCTCATGTAGTCCAGGCTGCCCTCAAACTCACTACATAGCTGAAGATGACCTTGAACTCCTGATTCTCCAACCATTAAACCTCATTTGCATGGTGCTGGGAACTAACCCAAGACCCTACACATGCTTGACAAACATTCTACCAATTGAGTTACGTCTCCAGCCCCAGAACTGCTGCACAAATCCTAATTAATCCTATACTAAAAACCCAGAGCCAGATATTAGGGGAAAAGCTGAACGATCAGAGAGGCAGAGGAACAAGCCACAGTCACTTCTCACTGAGCCATCTTTTCAGGTTGAAAGGGGAAGATCCTCTCTCTATGAATCTTCAGACTGAATAGGAGAATTGACGATAACAGCAAGTTAGTGGGTAACCAACTCCCCTGGCCTTACATCTCTTTCTCTGTTCACCCATGTCACTTCCTGTTTCAACTTTTCTAGTGCTGGGCATGTGTGTTTCCCAAGTACTGAGAGCAGAGGCCTGGGATCCCAAGTGCTGGGATTAAAGGCGTGAGCCACCTCTTGGTTCTGTTTCTCTCCTAGACTGGATCGGTTTCATTCATGCAACCCAATGTGGCCTTAACTTACAGAGATCCAGACAAATCTCTGCCTCTGCCTCCTAAGTGCTAGGATTAAAGGCTTGTGACACCACTGCTGACCTCTATGGCTAACTCTGGGGCTGGCTCAGGTCCTCTGATTTTCAGATAATCTTTATTAGATACACAATATATCACCACACAGAACAATATGTCCCCCAGACCTCCCAGGGAGTAAAGCTAATGTCTAGGAAGCATCAGCCAGAATATCCTGATTAAGAGACTCACTAGGTACTTCTGTGATTGACAGCTCAGTCACTTCATTACCATCAAGGCAGCTTCCTTGGGGTGTTAAACCTCAATGGAGATGCATAGCTTCTATCCTGAGCTGATAGATTTTCTCCAGGCATCTCAAGGTGACTCATGAGAAGAACTCAGTAGGAATAGAGAGGGCCACCTTCTGGCTTGGGTAGCCAGGCAACTCACAGAATCTTTAGTTGGCTGAAGAGTTAAAGTAAATCTGGGATCTGAGTCAAAGGACCAAAGGGTGTGGCGGGGGGGGGGGGTTTTGGGGGGAGCATCTGCAGAGAACTTGACCACTGTAGGCAAGAAGGAAAGTCAGACTTCTAAAACTGAAAGGTTTGAACATCAGGTGAGCTGGTTAGGAATAGGAAACAGAAAGTAAACCAAATGGGCAGGAGATGCCTGCGTACCCATAGCTGTTTAGGATATTTGGTGCTAGGGTATGGCAAGGGAATCCACTGAAGAGTTAAGTGTCTGAAGCCAGTACCTCATATCACTCATCCCCAACCACTTGCTTCTGCCCACAGCTCCTTATGTGGGTCCTGTTCTGCCCAAAGCTCGATCCCTAGAGAGACCATCAGAGACAGAAACGTCTGAAATGCAACAGCAAGGTTCATTGTCAGCACGATACAAGCCAGGCAGGGAGCTTGTTCCATGTACCCGATGTACGAGGCAAGGAAGAACTGGGAACCCTAAATTATACAAGCTTTTTATAGGCAAAAACCACAAGGCAGGGTTACTTGGGGTCAAGAGTGTAAATATGCTGCTAATTGGCTCATGCTGAGGGACTTTTTACAATTTAACATTCCTGGACTCCACCTGGGTTGGGTAATCATTTTACTGCCTTAGGGTTAGATCATCCAGATATCCTTAGGTAGTTAGTGCTTAGCTTATTCCTTCTTGGAACTGGGCAAGCCCCTGCCAAGAATGAGAAATTGAACTTTATTTTACATTTTTTTTTTTTTTTTTTTTTTTTTTTTTTTTTTGCAAAATGGCTACTAGAATACAAAATGGGGATTCTTGAGCTAAGTTTACACTCTTCAGGTCCTTGCCCAGCAGGTCTACATTTCAGCATCCACAAGTCTGCTTCTATTCCTGATCTGCAGAGGACCAGAGAACAACAGTTCGGTCAAGTGGGATGCTGACACCTACAAGTAAGAAACCCCAGGGATGCAGCAATCTAGGTTTCCTGGAAACAGATGTCAGGGTCAAGTCTCTCTGGCAAGAGCCAACTATCTTAATCACTCACAAATCCTATGCTCTCAAAGTGTGAGGCTTGAAGGTAGCAAAGTTAATATGACTTCTGATAAGACACAGACTCCAGCTCTAGTTCATTCCACTCAGGGTCCATTTAGTGTTAGACCTGCCCTATTTAGTGTCTAATTCTCCCTTCCCAGCTACCTGCCAGAAAGCGTGGCCCCTCAATAGAGAATTTTAGAAAGATCACCTATTGGTCAATAATATATAAAATAGGAAGGAGAATGAAGGTAATGAATGTTCTTCTCACTGTGGAATATTTCAATGTAATGAAAGAACATGCAGAGCTCTCAAGCTCAACTATCCCGCAGAAAATATTAGAGTCTATAGTTTGACCCTTGTCCCTAAATTTGTATATTGAATTCCTCACCCCAGCACTTCAGAATGTGACTACATTGAGAGACAAGGAGGTAATTATGATAATATGAGGTCATTAGGGTGAGCCCTAATCCAATAGAACTTGTGTCCTTATAAAGCATGAGATTAAGACACAGAGATAGACCCAAGGCAGGTGCACACACAGATAATGCCTGTGTGAACCCCTAAAAGATTTGACATTTGCAAGCCTAGAAAAGGAAGCAACCTTTCCAAGCCCTCAATCGCACACTCCCTAGCCTCCAAAACAGTAAGACAACCAATTCTGCTGTTTAAGCTCCCCAACTTAAGGTGTTCTATTATGGTAGCCCATATTATTATGGTCATTTTACTATGGTGACATAGAACACATACTAACATCCCAAGGATCCACTGGGCTATGCTGGGATACTGTTAGCACTTATCTCAGTAATATCATTAAAAACTTATTCTAGGGTCAATGAGATGGATCAATGGGAAAAGGCACTTGATGGGCAAGTCAGGTGACCTGAATGCAGTCCCTGTGCAAAGCAAGAGCTAAGGCCAAAAAGCTCTCCTCTGACCTCCATGCAACATGGCAAGCACACACCACCAAACAACACACACATACAAACACATACACACACACACACACACACCACACATATACAGGAGCACATGCTTGTAGAAATTAAGCTTTTCAAAAGAAATTTATCAGGCTGGAGAGATGGCTCAGCGATTTGAGCACTGGCTGTTCTTCTGGAGGACCTGAGTTCAATTCTCAGCATCCACATGGCAGTTAACAACTGTCTGTAATTCCAAGATCTGACACCCTTACACAGTTATACATGCAGGCAAAACACCAATTCACATAAAATAAAAATAAATATAAAAAAGAGAAATTTATCGTAAAGTCTTTATCCTCAACATTTAAACAATTGCTTTTTTTTTATTTATTTGTGAACTATATTTCCCCACGTAGAATGAATTGTTTGCATTTTGCTATGGTTTAAATAGGATTATCTCCACCCCACCCCCAAAGATTGGTGTTAGGAAGAGATAGTAGGCTATTTAAGAGATGAGACCTAGTAGAATCACAGAGATGCTTCCCTGGAAAGGAATAAATGCTGGTACCGTAGAGTGAGTTTGTTCCTGCGAGAAGGTAGTCCCATTAACGAACTGGCACATTTTATTGGCACAGGCAGGAATGAGGCCTGTATTTCCTCTACCTCACACTAGTGATGCTAACATGAAGCTCAAGCAGGAGAATTGGAGACGCCATAGAAGCCCCCAGGAAGAACCAAGAGTGTGGGCCTACGAGTACCCTCAGCACCTCTCAAGGCCAGGTGTCGGGTCTTCGTGGTGCCATGGGCCTGAGGTTGTGCGAGTCCACACCAGTGCTCTAACACACTAACTGTATGATCTTACCCTCTGAGAGCTACATACATATGAATATGTACGTATTACTTTTTTTTTTTTTTTTGAGACAGGGTCTTGTGTAGTTGAGGCTGTCCTCAAACTCACTACATAGCAGAGGATGGCCTTGAACTCCTAATCATTACATCCCACTTACGCCATTCTAGGGACTAACCCAAAGCTCTACACACACTAAAAAAGCTTTTCCCTGTGATAATACTGGATTCTGACATAAGAGCTGAGATTTAGTGTCATTTTTTATGGCATAGACAGAAGAGGTTCCAGGAATGCAGAAAGTGGGGGGAATCCGCTGGCTTCTGCTCTACTATTGATGCCTCACAGCAAGGTGACCTGGGCTCTTGGGAAGGAGACGGATATATTTTGTGTGTAGATTCCGAGGGGGTGAGCCTTGTGTCATCCCAGAAACTGGCATATTTTTGTAGCTTCAAGCAACCAACAGGGTTTTCCTGGATTGTGTCTTCACAAACCATTCAGCATGTAGCTGTTCATCTAATATTCCCATCCTGAAGCACACACACATAAGGTTGACTAGCTATCCCCAAACTACACTTTAGCATAACCCCTCATAACTCTTGCCTCTTTTTAACGTGCTTTCTGTTGCTTCTACTTTGTATATGTGTATATGTGTTTTCACGTGTGTGTACTGCATATGTGTGGGTGAGTGTGCATGCCTCTGTGTATGCGCATTCATGCAGACGCCAGAGGTTGACATTGAAGGCTTCCTTGATCACTCCCCATTTTATTTCCTGAAGCTAGGCATCATCTTTTGTACTCATCTACTTAGCCAACCAGCCATGGGCTTCTCCGTCTCCATCTCCCAGGAGCTGGGATTATAGGTGGGCCATGACACCCATCCACCTTTGATTTGAGTACTGAGATACTCACACTTCCTTTCGTGACAAACAATAAACACTGTATCCACTGAGCCATCTCGCAGCCCAACTTCTACAGTTTTTCATCTTTTTTGCATTTTAAAATCTGCGTGTAGCCAGGTGGTAGCAGCAAACACCTTTAATCCCAGTACTCAGGAGGCAGAGGCAGGGGGATCTCTGTGAGTCTGAGGTCAGCCCAGTCTACAACTGAGTTCTGGGACAGGCTCCACAAGCTACACAAGAGAAACCCTGTCTTGAAAAACAAAAACAAACAATCAAACAAATCAAAATCTGCTCACAGTATGGTACTTATGCACACAGACTGGCTAGATCACTGCCTCCGTTATTTTTGAAAAGCAAAAAATGTTGACTCCTTTTAGAGCAGCACTCTGCTTCCAGACAGTTCTCAGTTCGTGAAACTGGGAGACTCTGGTTTCCTCATCTGAAAATGGCGGCAGTCACTTTGGTCATCTACCTTCTTCTCAGGGTTCACACAGTACAGATAAGAACATTGTGCTTGCTTGTTGAGCCACACAATGATCTGGCAAATAAACAGACAATCTGTGACCAAAATAAGTCTTGACTTTCGTTCACTCAAAAACTGCTTTCTTGCATCTAATTCAGTCAAGAGAAACTTCAGGTGCAAGATTCTTAGGGATCTGCCTTTTGTCTCACCGGGCAAGGAAAATGTGCCCTACTGTGCCTTGTTAGTGTTTGTGTCTTTCTATTCTGGAAGATTAAAGTTCTATCTGAAATTGTTAGATCTTATATCCTTTTAGTCATTTTGATGCTGATGCAGAAAAGGTTCAGCAGGGATGAGTATTCTAAATATATACTACTTTTTATTTAATGAACATCTTCATTAGTAGTTATAGCTCATCATGTGACAGGCATTTTCAAAAGCAAGAGTAGGTGGATGGCATGCAAACTCTGTGGTTGCTTGGAGAAGAAAATTTGAAGAACCAGATAAGTAAATGTAATTAGAGATTTCACATGCAATGGTTGTGGGATCACTGCAAATTTCCCTTCCCCTGGAGCAGCAGGCCTCTGTTCTAAGGTGCAGTATTTCAGAGGCTCAGTTCCTGGGAGCCTTTCTCCAGACTCTACAGATGCCTCCCCAGCTGCTATAAGGTGCAAAGTCTTCATTTTAATCACAAAATGTGTTTCAGTTTCTGTAATAATCTGCAGCTGTTTGACCATTGCATGCAAGAAGTTTGAAGATTGTTCACTGTCCCCTGGAGTTGCTTCAGTACAAAAGCAACCCATTTTCTGCTTCCCAGGAGAGGGGAAGGGCCACCTATCAGTAGAGGTTAGACATTTCTTCAATTAGCTCCAGACCTACAGAGTCAGTGAGGAAGAAGAAAGGGGGACGGGGAAGAAGGTAGCTGATTTGCTTTTTAAAAACTGCACGTTCCAGATGACAAAGGTCTGCCCAGCACAGCCTGCAGCCTTCTCTGCAAGCCACACCTGTAGGAGGAATGCCCATCACTGGATCCTCTCCTCACTGAGCACCTACCTACAAGTTGATACTTAATTCACAAGTGGCAAACATAATCAGAAGCAAAGAGTGTCAGGTGAAGCCATGAGTTAATGTTTTTTTAAAAGGTGATATTTGTAACATCTCAGCTTTAAAGAGAATTTTTATTTTAAAACAAAACCTCATCACTGTGAGATCAGGTAGTTTTCTTGCAATTCTAAGACTCCACGTCTTCAGAAAGGCAGAACAGTTCGCCCCTACGGATGGGAGGAAAGGTCACAGTGTACTCACCTGGCAAGACAGATCCATCCCAGCAAACCTGGCTTGCCATCAGCCCCGTGCCCTCTCCTATGCACGCACTTCGGGCATCGGTTTTCATTAGCTTGAGGGTTTTGGTAGGCTGCTGCTTTTTCTTCTTTTCAGATTATTTGGAGTTACCCACATAACAGTTAAGGCACATTCCAAATATCAGTAACATAAATATCAAACATTGGTATTTAAATATGCTCTGGGGGAATATTTGGGTAGGTGATAACTATGGATTCTTCACAAATACAAAAGGGAATATTACATATGGCTGCCATTGTCTTCCAGGAAGCACCCAAGCCCTCCTGTGCTGCATTTACTTCTCTAAGAGACATACTAGGAACAAAAGTCTTGTTTATGTCATTTAGCTGCCATAGACATACATTCAAATGTTCTGATCACCAATGACACAACTGATGCTCAGGGAAGAGGAGGAGGAGGAGGAGGAGGAGGAGGAAGAAGAAGAAGAAGAAGAAGAAGAAGAAGACCTTTCAGACTAATGATATAAGATAATACAAGAGATGCCGCAGCTGACCTCTGCTTGTCCCAAATCTAAGATCCTTACTGAGGGATTCTGGTTCTCATACTATAATCCACCCAGGAAATCATTCAGAGCCTGACACAGCCAGTTGTGCCAGGTTTTCCAAGGCAAGTGTTCCACTGAATCTCTGTCTTCTGTGCTGAGCAATTTAGGGACACTCTGGTGTTGGGAATTCACAAAGTCTCTCAGAAATGAATATGAGTCTGTTCCCAGCATCTGAACTCAGGGCTGGCACTCAGAAGAAACTGGAACAAATCTTCATTTCACTACCACTCTCTCAAGAGCAAAGGGTCTGTAGCCAAGAAGGAAATGGCAATTCTAGACCCTTGCAAGGAAAACAGAAAGGGCTGGGTGGGGAGAGGGAACATTTCCTCTTGATCTGCTAGCCTCTCCGAGATCTTAGGTCACATAATCCTTCAGGCGGCTGTGACATTCAGGCATCTCCTTGGACAGCTCATGCCTAAAGGGGTCCTTGACTGCCTGACTCACCCCGCAGCTGCTGACCCTCCTTCCCCTCTTCTCTAACGACTTCTTTTAGCTAGTTGCTCAAATCTCAGGAAATACTACTGAAACTTTGAGGGTATATACTCTTTTTTCATCTGGAGAAAGAAGCCCTTCCCCACTCACGCGTGTAATAGCATGTAATGGTGTGATACATGTAACCCTTTTGTCTGACTGAGAAAAATGAGAAAGCGTTGGGAATGTCTTCGTTCTGAAAATGCCACAATCATCAACTCCATCTCTTTAAGTCCATTCTACAAAGGGTAAGATCATGTGTATTCTGGCCTCTGTTTGTTAGGTTGCAGTGTTGCTGTGGCCACGCCCCCGACTGCAGGGCTCCAAAGCCTCTGATATAGGCGTGCCTACCCTTTAAAATCTCCAACCACGTGGAGACTTTCTCTTGTTCTCTTTCTCTCTGCCCCTACCCTCCTCTCTTCCCCTCCCCCCTCCCCATCCTTAATAAACCTAATATGGCTTCCTTGGCAGCGTGCTGGTGAGCTCTTTCATATACGAAATACTAACACTGTTGCCTGGGAAGGTCACTCCTTTGAACTCAACCCGATGACCAGACTAAAGAAATTATCCTCGAGAGGAACTATACCACGTTATAGTTTCCAAACATGAAATATCCTGTTGAGGACTTCCCGAGTCTTTCCTGCCCTACCCGATTCAGGGCTGCAGCTGACCAGGTTGAGCTGTTTCTGGAGCTCAGCAGCTGTGACTCACCCCTCCTACTGTCCGTTAACTTCCCACTCCCCTCAGCACACCAGCTACCCGGCTCACTTTGACTCTTCGAAACCCACTTATTTTCACATTTGCTCAGTACACATAACATTCAACCCCAACCCGTTTTCCTGCACAGGATGCCCAGAGAAGACACAGTAAGAACCAAGGGTTTATAGAATGATCAACGACGGGGTCAAGGCTGCTTCCCCGGACTTTGGGGAATGAGAAGCAACTGAAAATAAGAGACAACAGCAAGGTTTGGGACATGTTCCATCTTGCCCACACAGTTAAGGGAATGCAGCCATCCTGACCAGTTTGCAGGAAGTTGCCCCCACGATGGTAGGCACACAAAGCTCTGTGATTAGGAACCTAACTCTGGTGCCCTGGCTGAGATGAGTGGATAATCATGGATCAAACTGGCTTCCAGCCACAAAACAAGACATTCTTTTCTCCATGCCACCTTAGTGGTGCCCAAGTCACAACAGGAAATGCAAAACTTCACTTTCCAGAGAAGTTTCAGGTCTGTCCTGGGTCACTGCAACTGCCAATAAACAGAGGTAAAAGTGCAACCTTGGGGAAGAGAAGACTGCAGCTCCATTCAAGAAAAACATTCTGGAACCAGCAAAAGAAGGAACCAATGTGTGATGAAAAGTGACCAGACCAAGAAATGCTTATAGCCAATTCCAGCAGACATGAATCTGAAGAAGCATCAAAACATGTAACCATTTCCCAATTCATGTCTCAAATCCATCCCTGCTAGAGTCCCAGAGTCCAGGGACTCCAAGAGCCCACCCTCCCAATACTTTGGAAAGAGAACATATTCAATAGTTTTGCTCGATTTTATTATTATTAACATTTATTAGTTGCTTTAATATAAGTATGATTCATGCATGTGTGTGCTTAAGTATGTGTGGGCACCTATTCCCGTGAACATGTATGTGTAACTCACATGAGGAAGACATGAGGTATCCTATTCTATCACTCACTGGTTTATTCGGTTTTTTTGTTTTGTTTTGTTTTTGTTTTTTTGTTTTGTTTTTATTTTGTATTTATCAAAAAACAGTAAAATGAATTTAAAATGCTGAAAAGTTAACAATAACTATAAAGAAGATAAAAATCATAAGCATGACTTATCAAGGGTAATAATGCAAATAAGATTGCTACACATATATTTACTTTGTGTTCAGCTTTCCCTCTGAATTTTTTTTTTCCATCCCTGTATATCCTTATTCAAGGTCCCTTCCCCCTCTCACCACATCAGGTCATTTTACTTCTCCGCAACTCCCCATCCCCTCCCTGGGCAGGGAGCACAGTCCTATGGTCCCATTGACCCAATAATGCTTAGTTCAGTCTCCACTCCTGGCAAATCTAGTTTTGTCCCACCTCCCTCAAGAGTGAGTCAGGTGTTCCTATAGTTGGAGTGAGGTCCGAAGGGTCAGTCCAGGGTGTTTCTGATCCCAAGATGTTCAGTGGTTGTGGTGCCGCTTGGGCATGCTTGGCTTTTTTTTGTTTGTTTGTTTAGAGACCACTAATGAGTGAGTACATCCCCTGCTTATCTTTCTGAGATTGTGATACCTACCTCAGGAGGATATTCTCCAAATCCATCCATTTGCCTGCGAATTTTAGGATATCATTTTTCCTTACTGCTGAGTAGTATTCCATTGTGTAGATGTACCACAGTGTGTTAATCCATTCTTCAGTTGAGGGACATCTAGGTTGTTTCCAGGTTCTTGCTATACAAATAATGCTGCTATGAACAAAGTTGAGCTAATACCTTTGGAGTGTGAATGTGCCTCTTTAGGGTATACACCCAGAAGTGGTATTGCTGGGTCCTTGGGGAGATTGATTCTCAATTTTCTGAGAAACTGCCATATTGCATTCCAGAGTGGTTGATCAAGCTTACACTCGCACCAACAATGGAGGAGTGTTCCCCTTGCTCCACATGCTTTCCAACAAAGGCTGTCATTTGTGCCTTTTATCTTAGCCAATCTAACAGGTGTTAGGTGGTATCTCAAAGTTGTTTTGATTTGCATTTCTCTGATGGCTAAAGACGAAGAGCACTTTTTCAGGTGCCTTTCAGCCATTCTTAGTTCCTCTGCTGAGAATTTCCTTTTTAGATCTGTACCCCATTTTTTGATAGGGTTATTCAAACTTTTGGGCTCTAAATTCTTGAGCTCTTTATATACCTTAGAGATCAGTCCTCGTCTACGGCCATACCACCCTGAACGCACCTGATCTCATCTGATCTGAGAAGATCAGTCCTCTATCACTTGTAGGGTTGGTGAAAATCTTTTCCCATTCTGTAGGCTGTCGTTTTGTCCTGTTGACAGTGTCCTTGGCTTTACAGAAGCTTCTCAGCTTCAGGAGATCCCACTTATTGATTGTTGGTCTTAGTGTCTGTGCCACTGGTGTTATATTTAGGAAGTGGTCGCCTGTGCCAGTTTATAGAAGTGTATTTCCCACTTTCTTTTCTATCAAGTTCAAAGTGGTTGGGTTTAAGTTGAGGTCTTTGATCCACTTGGATTTGAGTTTTGTGCAGGGTGACAGGCTCAGATCTATTTGCATTTTTCTGCACACTTCCATCCAGCTATGCCAACACCATTTGTTAAATATACTATGTTTTTTCCATTGAATGTTTAGGGCCTCTTTGTCAAAGATCAGGTGTTCATAGGTTTTTGGGTTAATGTCTGGATCCTCAATCCTATTCCATTGGTCCACAAGTCTGTTTTTATGCCAGTACCAGGCTGTTTTTATTACTGTAGCTCTATAGTATAGCTTGAAGTCAGGGATGGTGATATCTCCTGAGGTTCTTTTGTTGAGTAAGATTGTTTTGGCAATCCTGGCTTTCCTGTTATTCCAAATGAAATTGAGTATTGTTCTTTCAAGGTCCAAAAAATATTGTGTTGGGATTTTGATGGGCAGTGCATT